>JXWZ01000902.1:0-11150 GCA_000956215.1 Anopheles farauti No. 4
CCGCTAGTGATGAGGTTGTGTGCGTGTGTTTAGCGAATTACGTAGTACGTCAATCTTAATCACCCCAAGTGTATCACGGTGTGACCTACGGCATTGGCCTCGTTTCACTCGATTTAATATTGATACCATCACAGTGCCGGGGGGTTTTTTTTCGCATCTGGGATGTAATCAATTCACCGCATCGTAGTGAAGGTCACGGTGTGGGCCAAATAAGTACGTGATGTGCGCGTCTGTTGAGGAACGAACCGTTCGGTCGGATGCGATGACGGTTTAATTGCAAATTTTGAGTGAACAGTTGGAGCCGCCTTTAACTAGAGTGGAAGTTCAAACAAGCATTAGAGCTATCATGGCACATTTGAGTAAGAAGTATATTTGCTATTGGCATTTTGATAACGGGCTTCTTGGTACTCACTGCACCAGGCTAAGAAGCTGTCGGTTACTTTTAAATTTTCAGCTCTGCTCTTGTGAGGATTTTTTTAAAACCTGATCATTGGAAGATCCGATCATAATCTTAGTGTACTTGTATCGAATTTTGTTCATACTGATTTCCAGTTTACCACTCGAACATAATTATTTTGAAGAAAAAAAAAATCGTGCCTCAGATGTGGTTGAAAAACACCTGCCTCAGATGTGGTTGAAATACTCAAAATCTCCAAAATTATGTAAAAAAAAAATCGCTTACAGCGCGAAAATGGAGAACATCTCAATCTCAAACGAAGAGCAAACGAGATAGTTTAAGTTGAACTATGATGCCTTAAGGTGAACTCGCATTTCTCTCCGATGTCCTTCGGTTGAAGACGTATAACATTCGTCCCGCTCAGTAATGTGCACTTCAAACTTTAAACTCCATTTAATTCCCCCCCCCCCGCGGCAATTCCGCCCGATGTAATCGAAAACCCGCCGCCGAGTGTCGCGGAACAAAAGGCAACACTCCGGTCGCTTGCGGGGCTCAACAATTGGGAAGTTTGCAACGCATTTGCGTTGGCTGATAATGGAATCCACTCGAACCGTGGGCCACCGTCGCATATTTGAGTGGAAATGCGAGCACGCTCCGAATAGGTGGCAGCATAGGTTAGTGCGCCGAAAAGTTGATCCTATTCAACAATTGCGGCCTATCGGCAGCAGCGTTTTGAGCCCGAACGTTTTGCGTCGTTTGGCACGGAAAGTTTCGCATATCGCCCATCGGTACGGGTATTCCGGGATTCGGCCGAGCCCGAAAGTTGCCCTCAAGTTCAACTATAAAACTGTTTGAAGATACATGAAAGCTTTCACCCGCTCGTTCGCTCGGTTCGTTTGACGGGGCCGGCATTCCGTCATCGCTCGGTGCAAAGTTTGCTGCACTGAGCAGCTCCGCTTCGACGCCTTCCGGTTGCGGAAGGTGCATACATTTCGAACATGTGGTGAAGCACTTCCACTCCCCTCGGGAGATGATGACGCTGATGATGGGTGCTGACGCGCAGAGAGCGATGCAATTCAAACGGGAACTTTCTAATGCATATTGAAAACTTCCGCCAAAAACATTCGCCATTATACTTTATGACTTCTGCGTCCTCCGGCCACCGAGGAGGGAAGGGTAAGCAGCAAGGGTCGGGTGGTGTTCTTGCAGCACGATCCAACGCGTGGCTCGATTTCGGCTGTGCCTGCCGAGCGTCTCGAGCTCACAACGTGACGATCCACTCGAAAACTCCCACAAAAAAAAAAAAAAAAAAAAAAAAACATATCCAACCAAACGCACCACTTGGCAATCGTTGACGAGTATCTTGTGCCGGCTGAATGAAAGGATGGATTTGTGTGGATGAAAAATAAAAAAAAAATAAACAAGTGATTATGCGAGCAAATACATCTCACCGAACGGTGGCACTGCGAACGACGTGAAGACGCGCCCGGTTCATGCGCCCGCTCGCTGTCATATTTGCTCAGGGTTGCAAACGATGGCAGGCTGGGCGTTGAAAGGGGCGATGACATTTGCGCGGGAAGCGAAAGCGGAAGGCTGGGGGAGGGGGCCTTTAAAACGTACCGGAAAAAGTGGGCGCCGTACTCACTAATCAATCACTCGGCTCGACTTCGCCGACTCGAAGATTCATATCCTTTTAAGGCGAACCGAAGGCAGGGTTCTCGTGATTCATGATTTCTTCGCCAGCTCCACTTGAGATGTAGGAGTGTGTGTGTGTGTTTGTGTACATTTTCTAGCACGGTTTTTGTTTTTGGCGCGTCGTTGTATGGGTGTGTATGGCTTGCTGGCTTTCTTTCTCTCGTCACTTTCGAGCGTTTTTAAAGCTCCATTTCTGCACTTTGTCAGGCGCGCATTGTCTTTTCGTGCGGGGTAGATGGTTTTCCATCGCCCATAGCGTCGACGGTGACCGACTGACGGTGCGGAGTGAAATGTTTCCCAATCGCACGATAGTAGTGAAAGAAATATTCAAAATGATAAACGATTATGTCGAGCGGCGCTATTATCTGTTCGACTTTCCGACCGGGTAGAACCGGAAAGGACGCACCCTACCAAGGACACTGCTGGAGGTTGTTTTTTTTTATTTAAGGTTTTGCACTGACAGGCATGATTGAGCTGGGTTGAGTACATTTGTCATGCTCGTTGTTGAGACACGGCGAAAAGAAATAGAATTAGGCGCGAAAAAAAATGAAATAGAATTTTGCATTTTCCCCCGATTCGCACGGTTCCGTCACGGCCCGGGGAGGAAAATTCGCTCCAAATGAAGCATGTAGTTGGCAATTACTGCACTACACTATCCACTTTGTGGCCATATACACCACAACTCCCCTCGCCAGGCATGGCCCGATTGACAAGCTCAAAATGTTTGAATCGAATGATTGATTACCGAGCGGGATGAGTATCGCGTTCCAGTGCCGGAAGCGTCCTTCGCCCACCGTTGACGTGTGGAAAATAAATCCATTTTTGATGCGATTCCTGCCGTACCGTGCGACCATTGCTTTGGTGCGGGAGAGGAGGTGGGGTGTGGGGCGGGGAAACTTTCGTGAAAGGTAGCTTGCTTACCATTCCCGCATGGCTTGTGTGGTCGAAGGATGGGGCGGATGTCGTTAGATGGCTCACCCTATTCGTTAGCCCTGCATGGATCGCATTTCGAAAGACGACGTTTTTCTGATAGGGGTTTCGTTTTTAGTACCACTTTCTGCTCGCTCGTTCCCATATCGGACGGAAAGTAGGTCAACTAGCAACGCAACGCGATGGTCGTTGGTGCAGCCTGCCTGTTGGCAGCAGATCGTGAAGAAGCTGCTCGAAGATGATGAGCAGGCACAATTTTCAGCTCCGTTATTAGTTCGATGACGAGTTTTCAAACAGCGAAGGAATGAACGGGCTTGTGAGTTTGCGACGTTTATTAATTTTCGCGATCCGAGAACAGTGGAATGATTTATAGACGATGCTCTCAACGGAGGAAACACATGATTAAAGCTATAAACACAAACAAAATCAAACGACAAGAGATAGGGAGAAAAAATATCTGTTGCAATGAACGTATGAAAATAAGCCCAGAAAAACATTCCGATAATGCAGAGAAGCTTACTTAATTTTTATTTTACAATAAAAAATTGATAAAGAATATAAAAAATACATCTAAGCTGCTTTCAATACTTTATTTTATTATTTTATCCTCGAACACAGAGCATGTTGGCAGTTTCATTGAATGGTTGAGTTATTTATACAAAATTGGTGGGTAAGATGATAGCTTTTCTTTTAATTTTGCCTTGTTTCTCGCATACTGGCAACGTTTGAGAAATAAAGAAAGATTTGTTACAAAAACAGTTTGGTGTTTTTAAATTCTGTTGAGTGTAACGAAAATCAAAATCAAAATTCAAAACTTTTCTTTCACACATCTTTCATAAAAAAACAAAAATTCAAATTCGTTTCAACTGAACTATACATAATAGAACAATCTTTCAGTTCGTCATGAGAGGTCTTATTAAGGGTTAAGCGTAAAAAAAAATCATGAAACCTGTCGAGTGCGGCTCGAGTAAAAGTCTTGCTGCTGTGTTGATGTGGGTAAATAAAAAACATTAAAAGTGTACACACGCACACAAATATCACAATCGCTTCCTTTCTCTCCCGATAAAGGTGTGAGTGTCAGCCACTAGAAGTGAGCTAAAGTAGCCTGTAAAGTCCACTCAACCAAACATAGCAACCGCCTCACATACCCACATACACAACCTCATGATGGAGACTCATGTGTGAACGCAAAATGCATTTCACCTTGCGAGCAACTGGGAACAGGCGGCGTATCGAGTGAAGCATTTTGTAAACAGGAAATGAAGTACATCATCCTGCTTTATGCACGTTGCAGCACCACCCATTAGCCAACCCGCCTGTCGGTAGATGGTGTGTATGTGTTGCATTATTTGACTTTGGTTCTATTTTTCCACACAAACCGCTCGAGCTGGAATGGTGGTTCAGCTCGGAACCACCGTTTCACCGGACGCTGAACGGAAAGGATTCGCTCACCGTGGGCAGGTTTGAGGTGGGCAATCTCGGGAGCGTGTGTAATTAATAGACTTTTCACCTTGCCACACACTACTGTGAAGTGGAACGGGGAAAGGCGATTGGTTGGTAATCGGTATTGTTGCATACCGACCCTGCGTCCGATGAAGCTTATTTCATTCCCTTTGTGTTTACCCTCTTTGTCGGGTTGGTGGTGGTAATGCTACTACAGGACACATGCTAGAAAAATTGTTCCGTTACGTGAAAAGAACATGATTTGCGGGCAAAGTGCGCTCAAGCACGCGTGGTGCATATATTCCCGGATCGGATGCGTGATGCAACGCTTTGACGGAGATTCACATCATAACTTGTGAGGGAAACAAAGGTGCTGTAAAAGTGCTCAGGAAAGCGATGTTTGTTAATTGAAAACTTTGTAACACGAATGAATCGAGATTTGTACTTCACTTACATGTACCAAACGTGTTTATTTAGAGAATTTGTTTCCAATATTTGTGGCCTTTGCAGTCAATTTGTAGTATTCCCAAAAACATGGATCAATTCAAGACAATTTTCAATTTATTTTATATCGAGTAACTAATGGAGTGATTGTTAAAAAGAAGAATTTTACAGCCGAAATTATCTGAATTCACCTTAAATATTGAGATATTTGGTCAAATAAACCAATCCATTTATTTTCTGCTTTTTTTCATTTCAAAGATGCGGTTGGATTTTTAATATTCAATTGTTATTAAAATATACGAGACAGGTTACTCTTTTTAGTTCGATAATTTCTAAATTGATCGTTGGTCTTTGTATTTCTCACACAATGCTGCAATGAAACCCTTCATCACAGGTTTATTGTGTTTCAGAATGCAACGATGACCGAGCGAAAGGTCATTCGTATGCTAATAAGGGGAAAATCGACGAGAGAACTGCGGTATCGTGGCACGTGTGGAGTATCAGCTCGAAATCATGAACACCACAACGTCCCATTCATGATTCACTCGCAGAGAAGTGTATAAAGATAGGCCAACGTTGATGGGATTTACAGTCATCCTGCATCCGTCCCTCAGCCGTTTTTCACGTCACGTCATGTCTTAAGGACGATAAGTACTGGTCGGCACGGTTCGCCCTTGATCCCCCCGGGACCGGGCCGATACTTTCCGGTCACATCTGCTCCCGGCGTGGACGTGCTTGCAATGGAAATTAAAAGTAAAACCTACCACTCACCCCACCACGAACATCACCGCCGCCGTCACCGGTGTGCGAAATTATTATTCCACTCGGGCGGAAATGGGCGAGATGGAATTAAATTTGATTAACCTGGGCAGGGATGAATAATTTAATGAGCGACATTTTGCACACTTTTGCCACCACGATTTCTCCCACCTAAAGGGAGCCCCGACTGGTGTGATGGTGAGCAAATTGATGCGAACGTGCAGTGACGGGATGCGCGCTAGTTTATGGGAAGAGATAATGAGCGAGATTTGCTAAAAATATGATTTCCGTTTTTCTGCTTCCCATTTGGCTGTGTCCGGTTTCGCAGCGGCTCGAAAGCCCTTTCCACCACCGGCCGGTCGCTCGAGTGGAATGATGAGCATATTACACTAATAAATATTAATTTTTCGTACCTGTGGTGCATGCTTGAGAAGCGATTTACTTATCTAGATGACTGGCGAGCGCAGCCGAAGGCTACTACATCCGGAGGAGAGCTTAAGAAAGTCTTGTAACCTTCCGGTACTGTGTCGCGGTGCAATGCAAGACAGAGAAATGGGGAATTTAACTCTGATCGAACAATGAAGATGAAGCTTTTGAATGAGATACAAGCCTGACAGCAAAAAAAAAAATGCTGCTAATTTTCGATTTGTAATATACATCAAACAAATATTTGTGTTTATAGCGCGATTAGAGAACACCTTTTTAGTGTTCAAGTGAAAAAATTTTGCGACCATTTCATTCCTGCGCGCATCACGGTGAGATTCATTTTTTTCAGCTCCTCAGAACTACAAAATTTTTGCCATCACAAAAGAACACTGGGGTGTAAAAATAAGGGCGATACTAGAAATCTGTACCAAATCGCCTTCCAACGATTTGTTCCTCCGTACCAGACAAATTAAATCAATCGATTACCAAATGAATAAACCATCTTATCGTCTGTGGCACACACTCATAATGTGTCCGAAAGCTGCCAGGCTATAAAAATTTGATCACTTGTGTTCGTCAACCGTAAGCAGCCATTGCGGGAGCACAACTTTGTTTAATTTCAATTTGTTCAAGTCGCACACTTTCTTCACTGCGCCGTTCACCATCCCACACGCGTCACCAAAATCTGCCTTCGACATCAGCCACACTTCGCCGAATCACAACCGAAATGAACTACCACTTAAACCTGCTGCAATCACTTGAAAGTAAATAAAATTTTAGTGCTTCGTAAAACCGGTCCCGCCTCTTGCAGAATCGAAACAAACAAGGAGCGACAGAAGAAGGTACAGAATATCGTACACACTGTCCGAAAAGTTGATCGGGTCTGGCCGGGCTGGACCCTGGATGTTTCGTCCAAAGCGTTTTGTCATCCCATCTGATGTCGCCGATAAGCGGATCATGCGGACAACGCACAGGCAGAGGCACGGTCGATCCGTTTAGTGACTCAATTTTGAAGATGACGCCGTGCTTAAAAATCGTTCGCTTGGCCCGTTGGCACGACCGTGTGCATCGGTACAGGGCGTCACCAAAGAAAACCGAAAAACCGGGCGCATTATTCTTGCGGCCCCTCGGGCAGCTTCGAACGGAACGGAGGGCCGCTGGTAAATGTTTTTTATGCTGCTGCCGCTCGGATGTTGTGTTTTCTGAGTGGCTGTGTGGCTGGGTTTATTCGACGAAAATTCAATCAAACTTCGCACACACACACACACACACTCGCGCTGCGCAGCAAAAGCAAATACCGCATCCGCGCGAAAACCCGAATGAAAAGCCATTAAATTTAATTTCCTAAGTTTAATTTTTATAGACTGCCACTTGGCGAACGCAGCTTGTCATTGCGAGCCGCTGCGGCGATGGTGACCATAATTGCTTTGCCGGGTGCTGACGAGGGCCAGCAAAAGCGGAATTCCGGTGGGGTGGATCATAAATTGAGTATAGCCCGATTTATGACCAGAAGAGGGAGTGCGAGTGTGGGTGGTTCGGGTTAGGGTTTCGAAAAAAAAAAACACTGGCGAATGCGTTCGATGTGTACCACGTTCGATCTATTGGCCTTTTATCTGGACCATCGAGCGATTTGATGGAGGGCGCCGAGAGGAGACAGGTCGTTTTTTTGTGTTAGTATTCGTCTAGAAAATCCGCAAATTCGTTTTATCTATTTCCCGGCTTCGTTCATCATCGTCGACGTGCAGATCGTACGGGCATCGGTGGCGTCAAATAACTTTTTGCTTTTCAGCATACATGATAAATCTATGGAAGAGCTAAAAGGGGCTTTAGCGTAAGAAAATACCTGCTAATGGATCTGCTCGGTGAAGGCGAAGACGAGCGATAAGTTGACGGGAGGTTGTCGTTTTATTGTCCCATCAATACTGATTGATCGAGCAAAAAAGATTAAGTAAAGTTTGTTGCACGAAACAAACACGAAACAGCTCGGACTTTGTTTTTTTTTTGGTGCTTAGTAACGGCTTACGGTCCGTTTTCAGATATCACTTATACAAACACACGAGCAAATCAACATGAGATTAAAAGAACTCGTGAAAAAACAACCTCAAAAACAATAATAAATGTGTTCAAAATTTAAAAATTTCACTAAAGAAAATAAAAAAGAAGCACCAAACTGGCCACATGAAAAATGTGTTGAATAATGCCATCGCCCGGGGTTGCGAAAATTCCATTCGCTTTCCGGCACAGGCAAATTTGGGTGTCGTTTTCCAAAATGTCACACCATTTCCATTTGGCAAGCAATTCTGCCACCGATCGCTAACTATTTTGCCGCTCACATCGGTAACGCCAGGGGTTAAATTTACAGCAAAATTTAACGCTTTTTACCGCACGAATGATTTACACACCGATCGTTCGTTCCGTCCGGTAGGCATTTTATCGCACGTAACCCAATTTTCCCACCCCGGTCGCATCGATTTGCATAGCGCTGATTATGCATGCGAATTTGGTGCACTGTTTGCCGATAGGAATAATGATCCATTTTCGGCCTGATAGCAGCTTATCAGCGCGAAGGGCAGGCGTTTTGATCACTTGATTAGCATCCGCCGCTGGTTGGCGAGAATGTGATTATGATGCTTGCTGACGTTGCTGCAACGAACCTTCGAACGATCGCTGATGCTTTAATGAAATAATTCAATAGGAAAATATTACCTCTTACTGCTTGCAGATCGATGGAGAAGCGCAGCACAAGCAAAAACGGTAATCGAAAAAGGCCGCAAACTTTCCAGCGTGGATTCGAGCATGAAGAAAAGCAGCTAGTGTAACCGATCGGGACGGAAATGGGTTGCATTGTCGAATCGGTGCGCGATTGCATTATCCATCCCGCCCCGGGGACACCGGAAAGAAACGAACGAGCTTAAAATCAACGATCCTTCCGGGTGAGGCTGGGGTTTTTCCTCCCCCTCACTATCACCCGTCCCATATAGCTTCCAGAGGGCGTTGGTTTCGTGTAAACTTTAAACACCAGCTGTGCAGTTCCACTGTTTCTTTTCTTCGTTGCAAGCGTTTCCCCTTTTGGAATCCCCGTCCGGGTGACGGTTTGCTGATTTCCGTTCCGTTTGGCAGGTTGCGTGATAGTTCAATTGTAAGTTTGCCGAAGAAGTTAAATAGCCCACCGTTGCTCCGCACCGCTCAGCATTTACACCGGCACCGGAAGAGAAACGAAATGTTCCTGTTTTTTTTTTGGGTGCTGTGTGAAACCAGAAAAGAATCCTTGTTCTTTGCCTGTTTCTGTCCGCCGTACAGGCCATCGAGCATCATCGTTCCACGCCAAGTTCGATCCATCGCTTGGGCTGTCACGTACGATCTTTAACCTTTGGAACATTGGGCAGAAGCGGGACAGATGCGAGCTAAGAGCATTACCGAGAGTTTATATAGGTTTTTTTTTAATTCTCGTTCAGAACTTTTCACAAGACGAAGTTTTTTTTCCCATCCCTCGGCCGCAGTGAGGTACGGTTCCAGATTGGCTAGGCGAAACAGGATCCAAGCAGGTTTCAAATCAGTGAGGCTGATTCCAGGCTACGCTTCAACCTATCGTACTGGGCCGATGCTTCATGGGGGTAGAATCAATATTGACTTTGGCTGTGTTTAAAGTTTCATCTCGGCGGCCGATGTTCATGCATTATTGTTATTACTTTCATAGTTTTGCTGCGAGAGTTTTTGCTGCCGTCCCTGATCCTGCCACCCTGGACCCGGAAAGAAGTCTTCGGGTCGGAAAAGTTTTGATCCGTCGAAAGATTCGGGATTGGGTGTTTTCATTCCGGCTGGGTTTTTTTTCTTCGAAGAACTCAGGACAAGAAAAGCATATTTTTCTTCGGTCATAATTTTATCATCCTATATTGAAACCTGTTTTAGTTGGCGCCCAGTTTCGGTGGGAGTAGCGTTCGTGAGTAGCGTGTTTCTAGCGTGCAAAACCGAATGATTTAAGTTCGAGCTAAGTTCAAACGTTGCACAATCTCGACTGGACCCAGCGCGTAAAACCAATGTGGCTTGAGCCGTTTTTTGTGAGTCAAACGGAGGAATCGTTTCTTTTCTCTCAAAAATTTCCAACCCATATGCAATTTAACGATGAGAGGATCTATCATCCTTAAATATTATCTTTGCTCTTGGAAAAGCACTTAGAGACAGACATTTTTTTTTTAAATTTAAATTTTAAATTTTAATTTTAATGAGGTAATAATGAGGTAATAATTTAAATAAGTAATGTAATCAAAACTTTAAACGTAAACATAACAATTAAATATACTTCTAATTCTAATGGCTCCAAATTTTGTGCATGTAGATGGTAACTGATTTAAATTATTGAAATTGCTCATCATCAATCTGCTGCAGTCAAATTTTGATCCTATTTCGACACTCGATCCATCGTGTGTGACTGCCTTTTGAGACGATGTGTTACGAGCCTGCTTTGCTGGGAAATAGGCTTGGCGAAGGTTTATTGTGCAACCGATGTTGAATCCGGAACCGGCACCGCGAGCGGCACTTTTTGTCCCGACTTTTTATCCACCCCGTTTGGCCAATCACGACGATATTTTACGAAAAGATAATCCGCTTATTTTTAAATCCTTGCTCCTTTCTATCTCCCTATGAGGGCGCTTTGGCTTCAATATTGATGGTGCCGCGTCTATTGGGAGCGGCTTTGCGGGAGTAACTCTTTCCGTCTCGTCGCTTGCCGCTGTGGGGTATTTGATTCTATATCACACACATCCCTGACGTGGCTTGGAGGCACCGTCAGCCGATGACGATGATCTGTTTACGACAACACGATGAACCAATAATTGCATCCTGCACAAAGCTGCCGCGATCGTGGCAGAGAGGAGCGACTGAATCCGAACCGGGACACCGCGGAAAAGGACGGCCACTCTAATGGAAACGTGTGCAAATGTTGACATTTTGATTATGGTACTGCGTGCTGCGTTCGCAACCATCAAAATCGGCGTTTGATCGGATGGGCGCATGCAGCCGACGGTTGGTTAGATGCTTTTAACCGGTCACCAATACG
>JXWZ01000903.1:0-23175 GCA_000956215.1 Anopheles farauti No. 4
GCTTACTCCACGTGCGCAGCCCAGATTCCACACGGTTGGAACACTAGCGGAAGTTTACTGAGCAAACCCAGCAGGTGAAACTTTGTTCCAGTAAAAGAAGGGCTCCTCGGCATTATGCCGCGTTACAAAATCGGTTTGAGCTCACCCACTTTACTAAAATAACCAACGCGTACCCGATGCTATCGTATTTCGGATATTTTTTTTCTACTAAAACCATTGTCCTTTTGATCACACCAAATCTTCCGTTCGCTCTTTGTATGCTTAATTATTAACGCCGTAAAAAATGTTCCTAAAAAGCATCCGTTTGTTCGCTGTCACCAGGCAAAAGTTACCTTCGGCTGGGTATGCAATACTTACCAGGCAAGATTTCACAGAAAGCGCAAAAAAAAAAAAATAAATAAATTGTTAGATTTCGCACTGCAAATGAAACACACATTTTATAATGTTTTTGGAAGCTGAATAACAATTTTTGGAATACTATATATTTAACCATAAAAACATCTGTCTCATTGTTTTTCTTTTTAATAATTTTTATACAAAACATTACAATGAAATTTTACATCGTTTTCATTTGTTCTGCCTATGTCCCGCGCGCGTCGCATTCCTACTCTGGTTTTTTTTTGCTTTCTCCTGTGCTACACAAGGATGTTAGCAAACGTCGCACGGTGCAATAGTTGCACATGTGTGTTTTGTGTGCCCGGGCTGTGGAACATTACTTACGCTTTAATATGCGCGTTCGTTTTTTTTTGTTTCTGGTTTGGTTTGCTTGACAAAACACGATCGCACACAGTGGCCAACGGAAGTTGTTTTTCCGTCTTACGTCCTTTTAAATATTTGTTACGTTCATCATAGATTTGCTAGATGTTTTCGGGTTTGTCTACCGTTTACGTACGATTCCTCCGCAAACGTTGTCCGTATGTTGTCTGAGCTCATCCAGTGCGGGACATTGTCCGTCGGTGGCTTTCCAACCAAATAGATCCATCCCAGAATTTACTCGCTTAACCTCCGTTAGGCAATCCTAAACTCACACCTTGCGCAAGACATAATCCAGTACTGGCAGACACTTGCTATTCTGTTGTTACGATTTTAGTTTTTTTTTGTTGTGTTTAATAAAATCCGTCCTTTCGCGGCTTCATTGAGAGAGATGTTATTGCTAATACAAGACGTGTTGTTGTTTGAGATTCGACTTTGTGAGAGTGTTATTGCTACTGCTAGAGGACAGGAGGAGATAGCTTTTGTTTTGGTGGATGGCTAAAAAATCGGCATCAGGGTTGACCTATTTTCAGCAGCCTGTTTTGAGCCCGCTTCCATTGTCACGGTGTTTCAAATTTATTGTTTCATCATTATGAGCTGTCTTTGGACTATTCTTGAGCAGTTCAGTAAAGTAGTGTTGCGTTCAATGCATTCGCTCTATCATCGCTCCCTACGTCCGCTTCCCTTGGGCTACCGGGTTCCCTTCGTTCGATTTACGGTAAAAAATGTACGTTTTCTCTTCGCATTCTCAACACACACACATACACACTCTTCCCTTCCCTCTTCATCTCTCCTCTTATTAGTTTGAATTGATCTAAGAAATTTCATTGACATTGGGGTTTCAGTGACAACGTTTGGGGTGTGTAGGTTTGATTTTCGCATCCGCGCTAGTTGCGTTTCGTTAGTTACAAAAAATTACCTGAAAAATTTTTTAGAATAAAACTGCTCTAAAAACCCGATCGTTTTGCCGTGTTCTTCAGCGTTTTTTTTTTCAACGCAGCGATTGTGAGCGTTCGAATACAGTTCGGTTCTGCGGGTGCTTCTTTCGTTCCTAGTAGAAAATGCCTTACTACACACGCGCTGCACGTTCTCTTGACCTTTCATTCGTGGTTTCGTTTTGCTTTTTTTTGCTTTTGATTATTGGCACAGTCCGAAAGAATTGATCGTGTTCCGAGCGGTCGCTAGAGGGTTGCTTTTTTTCTTCTTCTATTTCACCACGTCCGTATAAGAGCGACGTGAAAGAGTTTGTGACGATTGTGTTCACGTAGTTTGTGTGTTTCGTTAAAATTGCGCCTTCCAAAGAGTTGGACTCTGATTTACTTCGTAAGACCTGTGTCGTTTTTTGGTTTTTGATAAATTCACTGTGTGTGTGTATGTGTGGGTATGTATCTGCTTGAATTGCGTATTGTAGTAGTTGTTTTGATTGTTTCTTTGTTCACAGAGGCATAGTTTTACAGTAGTTAAATATGCTACATTTGTTGTTTGTTTGTTTGTTTATTTTTTTGTTGTTCTTATTTATCTCTTTCCCTAGATAGCAAAACTATTGTGACAAATGCGTAAATTCGAGCAGCTTATTCGGACGCGCGTCCACCAGAAAAGGCCCATGCGAATATTGTGTTAAATTTCTGCTACCAACCACCACCAATCAAACCTTACACGGAGCACAAATGAGTCGAGCGAAAAGCGAACACTTTTTCGAAAGTAATCGTGCCCTATCAAACGGGTTACTCCATACCATATCGTTCGGTTTTGTGGATTACATCTTACAACAACATCTGTTTACTAGTATTTATCTGTTCGATACTCCTTTTTGCGCCACCATTGCTTCCCTCGTTCGGGTACAACGATTGTTATGCTCCCACACCCTTTCTACTGCTGCTGGTGGACCCGTTATCCTACTACCCATTAATCAACTGTTTAGTTTTCTCACTTTTACGTTTTGAGTGTTTGAGAGTGTATGTTTGTTTGTTTGTTTTTTTTTTTTAATCTACTTGTGTTCTAATTGTTTCGCATTTGTGTTCTGCCACCGTTGGGAATATCTACTCAACTGCTTGACATTTAATGTGAGTTGTTTGTGTCTAGGTTTTTGGGCTTAGCTAACAATTTGTTTACTGGTTTATACGTGGTTACTTTCGCACGCAACGAGATTCAACGTTTCCGGTTACGGTGCTGCACTTTTATTAACGTTTCCTACAATATTTTACATTACACTGCTGTAAGTAGAATAGCGTATATAATCATTTCCCATCAAATAGATCTGTCCGGTACCGTTCGCTTACTTTTACGTTGTGTTTATGATTGTGGCTGTGTACATCCACTGTAATGTAATGGAGATGTTTTTTTAAAAACATTTTTCTGCTGTTACAGATGTTGCAGTTTTTAACACCCTTTCCGTCTAATTATAATAAACAACGTCTATGGTTTGCTGTGTTTATGTAAAATGAAAATGAACTAAACAAAAGACAGAAAATAATATGAAATTTCAAAGAGTTCAAGCAGTTTTTCAAATCAGAACTGTTGAATAATGACGAGGAAAAGATTAAATGAATCGATCTTAAGCGATGTGTGAGATGGCATATTATCACTTTCAGTACCATGTCAGTCTAATAAGCTGACGATTTTTTTTTATCCAAGAGAAGTTTCGTTTCTGTTTCTGTTTTGTTCTCAGTTCAGCTAACGAAGTCGGGATAAGAAAGGGCAAAAAAATATATATTCTTGGGTCCATTAAATCTTTCTCGTAATTAATTCTTTACTTGAAAAACAACTGAAATAATTTGTTAGTTCACCAAATCTCGGCAAAAGACTATGACCTTTTGAAGCTCAATAAACATATAACAGTGCAATACAAAAACTAAAATAAAAAAAAATCATTAACGACTCGACGTAAGAAGCAACTTAACATCCGAAGCAGGAATTTTATAAATTTCACCTCCTACAAAGAAACTAAGGATTCTTTTTTAGGCTTTAAGGTACGTAATAGCGTGGTGATTCTATAGAATGAACAAAAGTTCCTGGTAATAGATTTTCTGTGTTTGAAACGGTAACTATTCTTTGTCAATCTGATTCAAAATTGAACAAAACTGGTTGCTAGGACTTAATTTGTTTCCTTATCCGTTTTCGTTTCTCTCTATTGTTGGGAAAATGCGTTGGTTTCCATCGTTCTTTTTCGTTTTTTTTTTATAGTTAATCGATACAAAACCGTATTTAAAGATCGTATTGCCGATAAACGAGTTTTCTGTAGTGTTTTTCTTGTATACTGCATATCTTTACTTACTCGTACTTAAGTGAGCATCTTTTGTGAATTTCGGAGTTTGGTTATGTCTTTTTATCCTTGAATCTGCGTATCAAACGGTAGAGAATGGTTAACTAATATAAATTATATAATGTTTTATAAATATAAAACATTAGCTTCTGTTATACACACAAGAGGAAATGAATGAAAACCGTGTTGGTAACTGGTATTTTTATTTTTTTCACAACTGTAGCACCTTTGCGGGAGCCGAAAACTACTCATCAGTTGTTACGGAAAGGAAGTGAAACCGTTTTGAATCACTTATCACGTACGTAACGTTTGTACAAACATCTAGACTACCCATTCCGTCGGACAGAATGGTTGTAAACCGTAGTGTTGTTGTTCTTTTTTTTTTCTTCATCCGTCTCATCGACAACACACACAGCTGAGTTGCAACAGTTAATACCCATCGCGACTACAAGGGTCGGGAGCGCCCTTTCACTAGGATTACGTTGTTTGCGGCTCTATAGTTCCTCCCAAGCCTGGCTAAATTCGTATCGTTTGACAGCAACAACTTTACAAAACCTCAGGACACTTTTGGCAAACACCACCGACAGATGGATCGGGTGGAACGCGTAACAATGTGTGAGAAATATTAGCGTGCTCGCGACGACGCTACTTCGCGAAAATAAAAGACATGCTCGGCTAGCTTCCAACCGGTCCGGAAACTGAAGCTGCCGGAAATTGATTTCCAGCGTGGACAAGTCGTTTGTTACAATGTTGTCGCCTGGTGCTCGGTTTAATTTCTTACCACACCGTCGAGCTGGCGGAAGGTGCATAGAAAAACAAGCCCTCCTGTCGTCTGCCATCGTCTTGGCAAATGTGCGATGTCCACCGGCTTCCGGTGCCCGGGCCAAAATGACCATTTCGGTTGTGTCCGGTGTGAAGCAAAGTTAGATTGGATTAATTTTTCTTAGCAACTGCACGCAAAACACCAAACCAAGCGACGGGTCTGTCCTCAGGCGACGCTTGTCAATCGCGAAAAAGAAAGCAAACGAGACCAACGCAGCCGGACCGGACGGCGTACGCATGGGAATGGGACGAAAATCATCCCGTACTTATGTCTTATGTCTTCTGAACGAGATGCTGAATAACTATAAATAATATGAAGCTTCCTATGGCTGTTGTTGTTGTGCGTGTGTGTGTGTGTCGGTATTTGTTTCTTTTCGCTAACTTATTTAGCGACATTTCAACGTTAACGGCTGGTGAGGGCAAAGGAAACGAGTGATGATGAAGCTTGATGAGACTCTGCTGCAAGTGGCACAGCATGTTGGTTTCCATGGAAAATAATTGGCTTTTGAGGAAGTTAAGACCGCCGACCACCTGTCTACTATGTCGCGGACGTGTAGTTGATTGAGTTTTTTTTTATATTTGCTGTCCCAAGCGCAGCAACGCGGGTATACTAATCTCAAGTGGCTCATCGTGCAATTCAAAAGATAATTCAGAAATAATGTCCGTATATATTGCAAGCGTTTGCTCTGCAAATAGTACACTTTTGAGCTGATACATCGAATTTGCGCCCAAAAGTATGCTATTTGCCTTACATCAAAGCTTTGTCTTATTGTTTCATTGACACTTTATTTGTAAGTGAGATAAATGAATGTTTTTAAATTTTAATCATAATGTTAAAAATAAGGGTAAACCAACTAGGCAGGAAATTTTCAAAGTTTTTAACCTGTTTTGTTATCAATTTGACTTTAGAATGAAACTGTTATTTCGACTGGATAAACGAATAGAAAATAAAGCGCCAGCAATGCGTTTATCGTACAAATTGTATACTTTATAGCTGTTGAAGCAAATTTTGGCATAAAAGTACACAATTTGCACTTAACCAACGCACGTAAGGAATGTCTTATTTGCTATTTTGATCAATCAAACAAACAAACTTTTTATTGTTAATTGATAACTTAATCAAACAAATACGGTTTATGTAATTTTTCTAAATTTATTCATTGAAGCAAATTTAACCTAAGTTAAAAAAAATGTATGTAAAGATTTTCATCAATTTTATTGTCTTTTTAGGATTATTAGTAACAATAAATCTGTTTTATAAACAATAGAAGGGAAATAAATCATTAACAGCAAATAGGCTACTGATGTACTTTTGCTTTTTTATCTGTTTTTCTTCTAAAATGAATTTTACTGTAAGCTCTTTAGGATTTAATAAAAGTATAAAAAATGGAAGAGCCATAAACTCATATTTTATAAACGAGCGCTTGCCTTTCAATATCCCAACGCTTCTCTTTTCCACAAACACCTTTTTTCCTCACTCTACCAACAGCGTGCAGTTCCCAGCGGCTGGTGCTTACTAAAGTTTGATTGATTAAAGGTAGGGATTAATAATCCTTCGCAAGTAATAGAACCTACCCAGCTAGGGTACGATACGGACCCGGAAAAGCTTGCTGTTGAAGCGAAGATTTCTTCCGTTGCAAATCCTCCACGGTCACAGATGTGTCGGAATCGCACAGAAAGAGAGACAAAAAAAACAACAAAATTCTTCGACTGATGATTTGAGAAAAATGTTCCTAAATAGCAAGCCATATGTTGCACTGGAGCAAAGCAGGCGAGAAAGAAAAATGTCCGAAAATCATCCAACGTACCGAAATATTCGCATTTTGCGAAAGCAAACATTGGAGGAGACAAAAAAAAATGCAACAAACATGTGGTGAAATTTATTTCGCGCGTTCTGCTCACATTTCGCCACCCGCTTGGTTTCGTTTTATTTTTAGGTGGTGGTAATTGGTGATTTCCAATTCAAATTAGCATCCTTATTTGCACCGCATCCAGCTGAGAATAGGCGATAAAAAGGATAACATGCACGCGTCTGGCACATTTGCTTATCGGCAAACACCTTATGGTCAATAATCACTATCAAAAAATGATACCGTCTGGTGTTGGCGTGGGGTGAAGCTCAGCAGGAACACTTTTAACCCCCAAGGGATAGCGACACACACACACATACACACACACGTACACACAGTTAACAAGGGTGGTGGTGAAGAAAAAAATGAAATCAGTGACGCAACGACAACGGAACGAATGAGAGATAAAACAACCATCATCCCCACTGCCGTTCTCATAAATATGCAATGAATTTTACGTTCGCATCGTTCGCTCGCTTCGTTGCGGGACGATCGGTTTGGGGATGAAAGTCCTTTACATCATCCATACCCGCTCATCACGCACCACAACCTCACGACCGATCGTCACGACGGGGCACACCAAAATAAGCATAATCACTTTGGCACTAGTCAACTTTTCGTGTCGTGCAACCGAGACCACGAGGGAGGGTGGAGGGGGGGGGGAGTCCTGTCAATTTATCCTTTTCCTGAGCGGCTAGAATCCGGACGACAGATGGATGGAACGTAATGAAGCCATCGGTTATTACGCGGGCACGCAATCGTATCTGTTTCTGGGCGGCGATGGTGATGTTAGGGGGAGCGGGGGGATGGAGGAGGGGCAGCTGCAAAGTTTGTCCTTGCCCTTGAGCGGGGTCGGGGAGTGACCCAAAAGTTTCCCCCCGGCTGGTGGAACAGGAGAACGGGGGACGGGATGTGCAATGATTAATTTTTCCCGCAACATTACACAAACGCGTCGTTCGGTGTTGAGTTCGTTTCACTAGATGCGTGTGTGTGTGTAAAATATCATTCTAGTTGGAATGGTACGGCACCGGTTCGTGAATCGGTGAAAACGTGGTCGCGAAACGATCGCGAAATTGTGATCCACCTTTAGCGGGAAGTTTTGTTTTGCCGTGGCATGGTGTGGCAGTTGCGAGAAGCTCTTTATTAATGCCCTTCTGGCTGCCTGCTCGGAGTAATGGCGTCGCCGTCGCAAAGCAACATCATCAATCTTCGGGTGGTGGTAGCGAAAAAGGGAGTCTAAATATTTCCCCGTACCCCCGACCACCCAGTAAGGCTATTGACCACCTCGATGCTGTAACTGTTGGATTTGTGTCGGAAGCAACGTCTTGCCAAATACTACAGAGTACGGGTGGGCCTTTCCAGGAGCAAGCTAATTTTCACTTATCGCATCGCCGGAGATCAGCACCAAGGCCAAAATCATGATCAATTTACGTGTTTATGGCTTGTAGCGTGTCCAGCTGCCATCATCATCGTCATCATCATCATCATCATCATCAGGCGGTGATGAACGGTGGATGGCCCGGGGCTATCAGATATTATACGGTGCAAATGCAAAGGTGCCAAAAAGTGTGTGCGAGAGAAGCCGAAAATTGGGTTCGTGTATTAAAAAGCGAAGTGACACACCTGGTGCGCCGGAGCACTGCTGGTGAGAATTATCTGGGTTCTTTAAACGTTCATAGTCCACCACACGGCACCCCCAGCGGTATCGTCCTTTCGTTTCAGTCCGTACAGAGTACACGGGCTCCTGCTGATGGGAAGTAAATAAATTGTTCTTGCACCTGCCCGTCCGTTGCGTGCACCGGCAGAGGGCGCTAGCGGCTCACCAGGGAGAGTGGCGAAGGAGAGAGGAAAAAAAGAACCCACACAAGCATCGCAGCACCCATAGGAAAAGCAGCGTTCGGAAACGTGTGCAAACCAGTGGACGTGCGCCTGCCCTTCGGAGTGGCGGACACATTTGCAAACGGAAGTGACAGGTGAGTTGCATCCGGTTGGTGGCGCGAACGGTGGATGGAGGCGTAAAGCATCATCAAAGGACAGCCGGGGCACAGCAGGATCCGGCTGGATCGCGGTAGATTTACGCTCATGCCTGAAACTGCTGACTGGCCGCTTCCGACCGCATCACATTGCTACGTGGCTTTGCTAAAGTTGATTGTTGCTTCGTGTTGTAGATCTGTTTTGCGTTTCACTTTTTTTTTGTTTGTTTCATTTGTGTCCAATCGCCCGTGTGTCCGTGTGTCTGTCTGTGTGTGTGTGTAAATTGTGCCCATTCGTGTCAATGATAGTGCGTGCGTCGAGAATGTTATCCACTTCCGTTTGATGTACGCAGAAAAGGCATTTTCATTTATCATTTGTGAAAGGTGGACCCGACAGCCCGGTAGCAAAAGGTCGGTACGGATGGACGGCCCGCCGGTACGGGCCATTAGTTTAGCAGGCACACTTAAGTTAGAGCCTTACGAGCCTGTGACAGTTTTAGTTGAGCATTGTTTGCGGTTTACTGTTCACCTGAGCCTGCAAATGGGATGTAGGGGTTGGGTGAGTAGGAAACAGGGAAGCTAACAGCTACGGATGAATAAAAGTTAGCCACCAAAATATCGTTTTCCTCACGGCCCTCGCGGGCCGACCCAAACGCTAAATATAAACGCATTCCTATATAACATACTTCGAAGCATTGGCTTAAAAATCTTACACGCTATTAACAATTACTATCATCAACACAACAACATGTCCACGCGGCTACCATGGCAACTTACTTGACGCTTCGTTCCTAACCTATCCTATCCAGGTTGCTTTCACTTCCTCCTCTCTTCTTGCCATCGTGCCGTTTCAGGTTTTTTTCTTATTCTGCGATTAACGTAACGTCTTTTACCGCCGTGTGTTTGTGTCGGCATGGAAGATGGTGCCGACCGTTTCGTTTGTTTTTTTTATGCCGTAGAGTTTGAGGTCGTCTGAATAATTTATTCGTATTAAGAAGGTGTTGTTAGTACCGACGCATGAGATTTATTAAAACAACAATTAAGGTCAACGAGACGCTTGGTTGTATGTGCGTGTGTGTATGTGTGTGCTAATAATTCAGCACGTAGCTTGGTTTATGGTAGCATGCGGAAGTGGTAGGAATGAGAGAAACATAGCATTATCTCATGATGTGTTGGATTCGACACGCTCTGATCGCGTTGTTTAGTTTGCTTTACTTATTTGGTTCAATCTGCCTAGAGAAGTTGTTTTATGAAAAACTTGATTCTACCAAAAAAGTTCTTTATTTTAAAGGATGAAAATGATATTTATATAATACGAGATGTTTAATCTCCTGCTATTAAACCAATAATCCTCAAAAAAATGTCAATGAAGTAAAGAACCTGAACTCACCTAAGTAGAATAAAAATCGTCAGATTTAAATCGATTT
Organism: Anopheles farauti No. 4; assembly: GCA_000956215.1. Classification (NCBI taxonomy): domain Eukaryota; kingdom Metazoa; phylum Arthropoda; class Insecta; order Diptera; family Culicidae; genus Anopheles; species Anopheles farauti No. 4. Next base: position 10,088 of record JXWZ01000903.1, read on the forward strand.
TCTTCACTTCAATGCTCCTTTTCGCCTAAAGTATATAAGATTGATAATAAAAACGCGGAGGAAAAGTTTCATCTACTGATTGATTTTGTTAGTATTATTACTAATCTGGAAAGAGTTTACCAAACTGTCTTATTTCAATGCAATGCGTATATGGAGTTTTGTTTTATTTTCTATTTGAATCTATAGAACAATAATTGAATATTACTTTAATTGGATTTTTCCGCATGAGTTTCATAACTGGTCCTTATGTTTGGCAATAAAAAAAACTAAAAAAATGAACTATAAAAATGATCCTTTTATATTGGGATTAGAAGAAACTTCGCAACATCTCCCTCATGCCCTACCATGAGTTTTAGTCAATATGACTCAACTTTTAGTTAATTTGTTAAAGATTCGTTTTAGGCGATATCCGACTCGTTAGAGATGGAGACCAGAAGGCAATGTTGTTGTAAAATATTGTTTCAACTAAACAGTTACGTCCATCCCTTATCCGGTCAAGGTGAGCTTGGTACGGAGATTGGTTCAAAATACGGTTTGAAATGGTTTTATTTTTTTCGTATATTGTAAACGAAGTTTCTAATTCTGGAACACAATATTCGCTTTTTCTTTTTCTATTTGCGGCTTGCATTTGGTATGATTAATGTTGGAACCAACCGTGTTGCGTGTCTGGACAAATCGTCTCCAGCAAAACCGCAAAAAAGCCGATCGTTTAAGTACAGCTCTAAGCCGTGTGGGAAGTTATCTAAAAAGAAGGAACGTTTGTCAAATCCCTCCGCACAACGGCTCGCACTAATGGCACAATAATGGGCGAGATGGTATCTTTTAATATCGAGATTTGAAAACTGGAATTTAAGTTGATACTAAAACTTGTTTCTAGGAAGTATGAGGATTAAAAAAGTGCTATTTATAGCTACCTACCAGCAAGCGAGCCTATCAAGCGTCGAACGAAATTCACGCACACACCCGGTTCCCCTACGGGTCGTTCACCGTTCACCACAAAAATCACTACATCATGCCACCGGGTGACACACACGGCACAGAAAGCATCCCACACGTTTTCTAGTCAAGGTGCGAGCCAAAACGCGAAACTAATCCAAACCCCCCAAAAAGCATCCATTGGGTTGGCTTTCTCTTTTTCTCCCGCGGAAAAGGACGATGCTGCCTCGGGTTGCTTGCCTGTTAGCGACCACTGCAGCCGCAAATTGATTGTTCGTTTCGTATGTCTGTGTGTGTGTGTGTGTGTGTGTGTGTGTTTGTGTGCGTGTGGAAGGGTTTTAGGATATCTCCCTCTCTCTCTCTCTCTTTCTGTTGTTGTTGCTGGTGCTGCTGCTGCTGCTGCTTGGTTACTCGCTACGGCCTCAGCTTATCTTCGCACCAGTGCCACCCAAAAGTGATTATGTTTGCAGGGCAATTTCGGGGAACCATTACAGCACCGAGCGAGCACAAGTGGGTGAAATGGGTGAAATTGAACCTTTTCTACGTTTTATGCGCACACAACGGCCGGGCGGTAATCGTGACTCCAAATTGCCAACACCGCGTTCTAAATTCCTGCCCTACGGCGGCGCCAGGCTGCTGGCGTCTTTGGGATTGTGGTGGAATTGTGGTTGAAGAGCTTGTTTGGGAGGTTTGCTTTTTGCTATTGTTGCTGTAAAAGAATCTGTATTCGACATCTTTTCACATTTTTTCTCTCTCTCTCTCTCTAAATACAGCTCCCTTGCCTTCTCCTAGGAGCGCCTTTTTCCCCTTTTTGACGAGTGAGCTTTTTGGCCTGTACGCCTGCAAGCGAGTGTGTTGAGCGGGTTCATATAAAATTAGTCATGATGGTATGCAGACGGGAATGGAATTGAAACCTAGCGTGAGAAACTGCACCGTCACTCTTGAAATATGCCTCACATGTTACTCGTTTTAGGTGCGTTTCTTTCCGGCACTTGCAGCGACCGATCGTTTTCCAGTTAACCTAGAGTTTGCCATGGTGAGATTTGACGTGTAGTGTGCGTGGCCTGTTGATTTCATTACTTTCCACAGCTGCTGGGCGTGCTCCACTATATCGCTACTGAAACGCTCCATACCGTACAGCGAGAGAGAGCGGGAGAAAGAAAGAGAGAGGGTGATGCGTGTCGTGTGCAGACTTTTTCCCGGGTCACACTGGTCGTTACGCTGGTTTGAGCCTTTCTAAAAACGAGCCTTGGCGGTTGCTTCCGGATGTCATTGAGCTGCACGCGTCCACACGTGGTGAAGATGAAGCTGAAACGGTTCCCTTCGCTGGGGTGGATGCAGCTGTGAGCCGCCGGTAGCGTCGAGAACAGAGAAAAAGAACTTGGACTGCATCCCGTGCGCACCACATATCGGACCGTGGATAAATCGTTAAGGAATTTCATCGCCGCCAATCATCCGGTTGTACTCGGTGTAGTTTTTAATCATCTTCGCCCTATCGAGGGACTCCCGCATGAGCCGTTCGTTCTCCTGGCGCACTGCGAGCGAAATCGGAAACAGAGAGAAAAAAAAAACGTAAAGAGAAGCCCATGAATGAAATGACGAAAACAGGAATGTACTGGCGCCCAAGTACGCCCACTCGCCGTTGCATGTTCCGACCAGAGTTTCCGATCGGATAACGGCACTTCAGGCAAACCAGTAACAAAAACAAGAAGAAGAAGAAAAAAACACGCCAAAAACAACAATTCTATTGTTCCTATTATCAGCGATCGCGGTAGCCTTCCCCACCCTCCCCGTTCCATTCCCTCATCATTCGCTGAATTATGCTCTTCAAAGCACGCATTCTTCAAACCGAAACGTTCGGGTTGCGCTGTGCGCATTATTCTTATTTCACGGTTGAAGGGACGACGACAGATAAAACATTCCAAATGCCCGACCGCTTACTGCTCTCTGGTATTTATCAGTTTTACCGCACGTGTACCGCATCGTTCGTCCCAAACCGAGCCCGTCTACTCTCCACCTTAGCCAATCGACGCATCGCTTAGCAAGGATCTTCGATTGATGGTTGGCGTAAGATAAAATCTGCTTTCTGTAGTATGCGGAATGTTGTTCCGGAAGGGTAAGCGACGGGAAAGTTGTTTGTCGTGTTGAATGGTATGAATATCAATCTTGCCATCGTGTTCTATTCGGTGCGTTCCATTCATGGGTTGTTAGTAGATATGTCTTGTTTGTTCAACCATCCAATACAAGTGCTTCTATCGAGCAAACTGTGGTAATTTATCGATCTACGTTTTTTTCTGGCATCGTTACTCGTTGTTTCTATTTTTGACAATGTCCTAGCTAATCGTTTTGTTGGTGGATGTTATGTAAATAAATATGTAACAATTGCTGTAATTGTAGATTATTTTAAGTTGTACCAATTTTATTTCAACACTCGATACCCGGAATTATAACAAAATTTTCTTACAACATGGGTATGTCCTTGTACAAAATCGTTAAAAACCAGGCGTCTCCATCGATGCTTCAGAGCGCATGTTGGAGACGGTGGAAAAAGGATGAAAGAGTGAATAATAAACAGGATGAAGTCTTTGCTATTCATCACTCTATTGTATTCTCCTGATAAGATAGAGAAAAATATTCGTAACATCTGTACGATCGGATAAATAATAAAATTATCGAATAATTTATCTTGAAAGAAAGGCTTCATTATATTAAGCCTATACTAATGGTTTCTTTTCTAGATTATTTAATTTTAAAATTGTTTTCATGTTATCAAGTACATTTAATCTTTTATATCTGGAAGACAAAAATGTAATACAGCACTTTATGTGTATTTTATAAACCATTTTTAGCCGCACTTGTTTTCTCGAATTACATTAAATAGATCAGTCATAAAGTCTTAGATAAAGTACTCATAAATGTATGTAATTTTTAGTTTTATTTTTTACAATAATTACTTTACTGATGAATGCAACAACGAGTAAAGGTTATACAAGAAAACTAAAACTAAACTAAACAGAATTGTAATTTATTTTTGGTAACGGGAAAAACTATGACTCTTAAAGTTTTCAAACAATATTCGTTCATAGTAATGCGTGAATTTTCCATTTTTTAGAAAAAATAGAATTATTCGAAAATTACTTACGATGTCAAATATAATTTGCGTGTGGTGTTTAGCTGTACTTAACTATATCTTGCATTTTTGTATGCAAACATCTTTTTTATCTTATGCGGAAATTACTTTGTAAAATATACTTATCTTTCCGGGAATTGCTTTAGGATGGTATGTGAGATTACAACTCAAGCTTACCTGAAAGAAAACAGAAAGAATATGCAAACATTACTTTACAGTTAGTATCAGTTTCCATTATGCGTCGATAATTATTTCAATTATTGTGCTCATCCACGGCTCGGTTCGCATTAACAATTACCTCATTTCAGCAGAAACGTTAAATTCACATAAAGATAAAATCAAACACAACAAAAAAAGCTCCCAACCACTGTTGTGGGAAGGACACGAAAATCAAACGAAAATCAAGTAAAACCCACCCCGAAGCTCAACGTGACGAAGGGACGCACGCTGTTTAGACACCCAGCATAGCCTATCCTTCGGCCGGTACCGCATCAAGGGTATCTAGGCAAGCTGTGTTGAAATAAAATTGATTTACGAGATGAAGAGCTCACTTTCACGCTGTTGAAGTCACAACGGGCATGGTAAGATGGTAGTTTAATTTGAATTAAATCAGATTGCCTTCGGTGGGTTAATTTGCAGGCTGGCAGGAACTGCCACTGCCACGGAAGCAGAGCCACGGGCTGGGGCATGGGGGCATCTGGGGACGAGTGCACACATACATGAACATACTCGCACACACAAACACCCACACAAAGCGTGAGTAAATAAAACACGTAACACCCTTGGTGCCCAGTACGGGAAAAACTCGTTGCGGATCGTTTTGGTTTAGGTTTCATCTTTACCGGATCGAACCCGCTCGGGTCGAAAACCCGGGAGAGGTTTCCAATGTCCGTCCATTTCCTCCCAGCCCTTAGCCTCATCCATCGCCATCAACCCCATCCCACAGCCAGGGGTTTCGGCACACTCGCACCCGGGAGGTGGCATCGAATTTTAACGTTTCGAGGGAAACATGAAACAATGGAATTACATGGAATTACCATTGCTTTTTTTATGGGTTCGCTGCGTACACGCGGGTGGTGCTGGTGCGGCATGCGTTTGGAGAATCTTTCGCATAAGTCTCCTTCGGTGCGTTGGTTGGCGGCTCGTAAAATGTCAAAGACAGACGACCGGGGCCTGTGTTTGCGTGAGTTTTGGACGCAATTTTCCATTTTTTTTCTTTTTACATTTTTCCGTGCTTTGTACGGTTCGTAGCTTTTTTTTTTGGATTTCGCAGGGAGCAATACAAGCTTCGCTACCTTCAAACCAAATGTATAACCTAAAATGGAAAAGGTTCTTTCAAGTGCTCTAGCATGCGGGACATTCCGGTGGCCCTGGTTTGCTAGTATTTGTTGTCTACCGAAGCCCGCCCAGCTCCAGCGTTCCGTACCATGATTATTTTATAATTCGCTGACGAAATTTGCCTCCCGAAGCGGCTGCCTTGAACTGAATGGTATGGTGGTGCTGGAAGGACGATATCCAGATTAACCGCCGATGGGGCACTAACGAACTCAATTGGCTAGAAAAGAATTGAAGATGTTTTGTGTGCCAAGGTATGGCCGGCATATTGTATTGTGTATCAACAGAGGAAATTTACCATCGCACAAAATTGGCGAACGCTTCTATGGATAGAGAGGTGCGAGGGTGCTGGCAAGCTGTGCTGTTCACAATAAAAAAAGAAAAAAAACACCAACGCAGCGAATGGAGTGTGAAACAGTGCGAAAGCGCAAATAAAACCAAACCAGACGAAAATTGAAAATCCTTAACACGAGATCTGAAATCAATAATGTGCTTGGGAGTTGGGTATGCGAACGATCCAATGTGGAACTGGTCGGTGTCGACCTCATCTGTTCGCTTTTTTGCTGCGGGAATATTCTTTTTTGGTTTTGGTATCGAACGATATCAAAAGAAGACAACTAAACACAATCGTTCGTGTCGTCGTTGTGTTTTGTATACCGTGTAGCAACCAGCGCGATACGGTGCTTTACTGCGATACGGTAAACTCGAAATAGACAACAGAAGGCAACAAACCAAAGAAGAAAGTAATTGGCTCTAATAGTTTCGTATGTTTTGTATTTCCGTTTCTGCCATTGAGCGACGAAGCAAATTGAAGTGTCTAAGCTTTAATATAGATATTGAATGTCTACTTACTGATTTATTTTGCTTGACAAGATCATTGTATAGCTCTTTACTTCCATCGCTTCCATTGCAAGAATAGAACAATTCGTACGCATATAATTGTGAGATACCAGGCGTCTCCACCGAAGATGATTGCTAGTTCTTGCAAAAATTGTTTAAGAACTAATCGCTAAAATGTACCTATATTCTATTTCGTTGGACTTAATATTACAAATCATATCTAAAATCCTAACCAGCTTCAATGTGCATTAATTGTAAGTATTTTTTTATTTCACGCGAAATTCATAACAAATTTTCGGTGCAATATGTTATGGTATCATAACTGAAAGTTTTACCAGCATAATGAAAAAAAAAATGAATATATCTTAAAACAAATAAACAATTTCAAATATTAGAATAAAAATGTTGGATAAAACTAGCAGATAAAGCAATGTTTGTGTTGTAGAATTTAGTTATGATACGTACAAATAATGCTTACAAAGATTACAAAGAGTTGTATTATTAACGAAGCAGTTCAATGATTTAACTTCAGCAAATGTAAATGTTGTTGATATTGGACCACAAACCATGAGAACGAAAAGCAGAAAGTCTCACTTTTCATTTTGTGAATACATCAAATTTTGTACCATGAACATGATTTTTTATTTAATTTTAAATAAATATTTACGATTGTTTTGGGCAGCAGGTTTTTCACTGGTATCTAATTTGTACCATTACCTTTCAAGGTAAACCGATCTGCTTAAACTAAATATTTTAACGATCGTTTACAAGTCATACTAGGCAAGTTTTTTCACAGTTTTTTTGTTAACAAACACAAAAAAAGCTTCAATTATGTTGTGTCAAATTGCCATTCATTCTTGACACAGTGTTGCAATGCAATCAATTTTTGAAAAATAAAACACACACACTGTTTCATCTCACCGCCAGAACAGATTTCATTTCAGCCGCGGAACAGATTGGATCTTATCTCCGCTACATGCATATCCCAAATGTTGGTCTTTGTAGATAGACGGTGTACGCGTTAGTGCTGGTAAAAAAATTCTAACACCAGAAAAAAGCAGAACATCAAATGAATTTTCAGTCAAACAAAATACTTCAAGGCAGTACTGTTCCGCATAAAGTAAGAAATGCGCGCAATATTTTTAATATATTATACTCCTTCGTTTTTCGTAGCGACATAAGCAAGCATGTGTTATTTAAATTCAACGTAAGTTAATATGGCTTTCAGACTCTTTCCCAACAATATCTTGAACTTACCTACAAGACTCGCTCCATATCGATATATGCTGAAGTGCAACGTAATTTGTTTATGACTACAGACTGACGACAGATATGCTCCCTCAAGATTGCACGGTGATTGGGAGTAATGAGTGAAATAAATCCCTGGTTAATACACGGACTGACTAACACTCACACAGTCGGGACACTTTATCGATGTATTTTGCTGCAGTTCGTAGACTATACCATGCTCTTCCTTAAGGCCACTGGCGTTGACTGGCATCGCCATGTAATGTCAGCGATAACGATGGCGATGATGTTTTTACTGCTGCAGTAGCGCTTTACGAGTGCACGCATGTTCGCAATTTCACACTGTTTCCACACGGTTGTGTTGTGTTTGAAAAGAGGTGAAGCACACCACAATGGTAATAAGCACGAAACTCTACGGCTCGGGAACGTTCTGAACGTTCGTACACAAATGAAACGACGACCCCCTTGTCGAACTAACACACTAGGCGCGAGACTAAACGCATCGCTGAGAGCCATTTGCTTGTCGTTATAAAAAATACACCATACGGATGCCCATCTATATCTGCCAGCATTCAACTAACACGATTGCGCACACGGAGTTTATGTTATGGGTTATCTTTGTTTTTCTTTTTTCTTTAATATATTTTTTACTTCGTTTAGCATAGGTTAAGTTTGTTTTTGTTTACGTTCGTTTCTTTATGGTGATGCTTTCGCGTTTGATTAAGATTTGATTTTCTTTGTTTGTTTTGTGTATCTGTATGCACGCGTGTGTGTTTTTGTTGGTTTTGATTTAATGTTTAATGGTTACTTGTTTGAGACTGTTTACTCTTACGTTTCATTTATTGTTTGACGTGACGTACGTTAGGATTAGATGCTGCGTTTTGTTGCGTGTATGTTTTGATTTGTTTGATTAATAACTGCTTTGTTTTCACTAGTAGTATGCGCTTCCTTTTTTGTTTGTTTTGTTTAGATTATATTTGTTAGCGTTCTGGATTTTGTTTTGTGTGTGTTTTTTTTTGTGTTTACTTATTAAAATGTTTATCGATTAATTTGCGTGCTCCGTTTTGCCTCGGTCGCCGTTCGCTTTCGCTTATCGAGCATGTCTTTTTGCTTCCTTTAGAGTAATGTTTACGTTTTGTTACGTTGTGTTTATAGTTATTTACTTTGTTTTCTAGTTGTTTTTTTTTGTTATCCAATGATAGTTGCACTAGTTTAGTTCCACTTATTGTATCGTATATGTTGCGATGCGATTGCTCCTCAGCTGGTCGTCTCGGGTGGCTTCGTTCAACCGCCCACTTTCGGGGCACACTTTCTGCAGTCGTGTTCGCGCTAGAACTTGGATTCCTTTGACCACTCCTCGCTCCCTCTCGCTCTTTCTATTCGCTCGTAAACACGCACAATCGCCGTCGCAATAGTCGCACTATTCCTCTATCCCCTGCACATAAGCACACTCCTATCTGGTAAGCTCCGTGGCATCTGCTAGGCCCCCCTGTGGACTCCATGGCCACCCTCCGCCCACCGTTTCAGTGCTGCTCGGGTTCGAGCGGTGGCTCCCGGTGGCCACCCGGTGCCTGCTACCGCGTTTCCTTCGTCGCCGCCGTCGCCGCCGTCTCCGTCCTCCGTTGAGATTGTTTCTAAAAAAGGTTGGCCGCCCTCGTACGTAACGCGTGCGTTGCGCCGGGGTCGTCCTTGGCACTTCGTTGGATATTGTTATGTTCGCGCTAACTTCGCCCCGGATGTTTACTGCTGCCGCTGCTGCCACCATCTCCCGCCCGGCGACAGCATCATCGCTAGGTACGCTACGCCGGCGACGGCGCCGCCGCCTCCGCCGACGACGCCGTCGCCCCAGGCGCTACTAACTGTGCTGCTCCACCAAGCACACGGTCGTGTCGGAGGTGATCGCACCGCCGCTACCGCCCCCACTGCTGCCGCTGCCCCGTGCCTGCCACCGGGACACGGGTGCGTTCAGTGGGCGCGAGCGGCTAAAGTTGCCGCATCAATTGGCACCGTTGTAGTGTTTCGGCGAGTCCTTCGACACCATGTAGGTCGGGATGGCGTGAATCGGTGTGTCGCGCGCGAACGTGTACTGCGTCTTGGACTGGGTGGATGTGCTTGAGCCGCCGGAGCTGGTGTGCGTGAGGGTCACCAGCACCGCTAGCACGCTGAACAGTGCGAGCGCCACAAACACCGTCATCACGATGCACACGATGCGTTTGCGTTTCTTCGACGACTCGGTATCGTCGTCGAAGCTGCTGCCGGTTAGCTTTTTGTCGGCGAATTTCCGGCGACCCTTGCGCGACGCACCGAGCGACTTCTGGCGGTTCATCTGGTACGTCTTCATGATCACCCCGTAGTTGATGTCCATGATGTCCATCGGGATAGGCGATATGTCCGTCCGGCCGATGTCGTCCAGCATCAAGTTCGACGACAGCTTCCGGGACGCCTTGTAAATCTTGTCCGCTTCCTCCGGCGTGAACGCCATACTATCTTTCCGGTACGGGCTCCCGGTCGCACTGATGATTGCCGGCGGCGGGGGCTCCAGATCCACGATGAAGCTTTTCGACTTTTTCGCCTTGAAGTTTTCGCGCGCATCCTGCCGCCCATTCTTGTACCGCAACGAGTACGATTTCTTCTGGTCGAAAATCGGCGACTTCTGCGGCTTAAAGTCGTCCAGGAACGGTGGGTTCGGGCTGAGCAGGTGCGCGTTCGAGTGCTGGATCAGCGACCGGCGAAAGCTGCCGCTACCGCTACCGCCCACGTACGGTAGCGCCTGATCCAAGCTGGTGGTGCTGTTCTTCTGGTTATACTTTTTGCTATTCTGCCGGCTGACGAACTCCGAGAACGATTCGCCTCCCTTCTTGTCCGTGCGGCTGTTGCTGCGCGATCGGTAGATCTCGTTCTCCAGCGACGCGTTGGCCGAGCTGAACTTCTTCGACTCGCGCGGGCTCCGATCGACCACCTCCGCCGGCATATCCTCACCGAGCGAGTGGAACTTCACCGAGTCCCGGCGGAGGAAGGCCGCATTACGCTTCTGCTGGTCGTTGAACGACCGATGCATGTGACAGTTGCGCCGATTGGCGCCCACGTTCGGCGAGTGCTGCCGGTAGTTGGCCACGGCTGCGGCCGCCGCAGCCGCCGCCACCTTCAGCTCCTCGTCGTCCTCGTCTTCGCCGCCGCCACTGCTTACCCCACCGCCACTGTCCTGCTTGACGAGATACTCGCGCGGGTAGATATGTGTGTGCCGTACGCTGCTGTGCCGTATGATCGGAGCGGCCACTATCTCGTCCGGGTTCGAGCCACCGCTGTTGCTGCGTGAATGGAACGAGGTGGCCTTGCGGAGCTGGTGCATCGAGGGCGAGTACACGTGCAGTGTGTCCGACCGGCGGAACTGCTTCCGGGCGATACTCCACGGATCCTCCACCTTCAGGGACGTCGGTGAGGCCTCACTGCGGAAGAACACCTTCGGATCGGGCGAGTGTTTCTGCATCGGAATCGGCGACAACCGCTCGACCGGACTGTGGTGCACGATCAGGCTTTGGTCGAGCATGATCGGACTGCTGCCCCCGGTTGCGCTACCACTTCCTCCTTCCCGGCCACCCGAAGATCCTACTCCACCAGCGGAACCGCCCCCACCTCCGCCTCCTGCATCGCCACCACCGCCACCACCACCACCACTCCTAGGCGAATAGTTGTCGATGCGCATGGACACGGTCCGATCGGCCGACTTCAGCTTCGGTGGACGTTTCTTGCTAATCTCCATCATGTCGATGATGGCCGGGTCCTGGTGCGTACTGGCCGATACCTTCGCCATGATCGCCGGTCTACGTTGCGCCCACGTCCCGCTGGCTGTGCGCACCGGTGCGTTCTGGCCCCGGGGATATCTGCGTGTCGATGCTATTGCGGCCGTTGGCGCTCGGCAGCGTCTAGCACTGTCGGCACAGTACTAGCGCGGCCTGCTGGCGGAAACGAGATGCGTTGAATGCGCTCGCACCGAACCGAACCGAACCGGGTAAACGAAATGAATTCAAACCGCGTAACAAAATCACTCGGCAGCTCACGATCGGATTGTCTGTCTAGCGCACGGCGGCCGTGTAGCAGCGGCAGATGCGGCAGAAGCGGCAGAAGCAGCAACGGTGGCACACGCAGCCCCAGCACAGCCGTACCAGCGCCGGATGCAACAACATCGGAATACGATCGTGCCACGGCCGGGAGGGATGATCATTTGGGAACGGGGCGGTATGGGATTTCGTCCGCTCGCACTCGCTCGCTCGCTACAGTATTACCAGTAGCGTGACGAACACGACTATCACTACGTAGATGGGTATGATTATTGTCACCATGCGGATGCACTTTTCGGTCACTGCGACGCACACGAAAACGAACGAAGATTGCAAAGCGGCGCTGCTGCTCGTCGGCAACGTTGGCAACGGAGTGGATCGTGATTTTGTGTCGGCTTTTTGTTTTTTTTGCTCTCACTGTATGTAACGGCACTGGTACGGGAATTGTTTTGTTGCGTGCGGTGTAAGCTACAAAATGGGGTGGGTGCACTTTATTGTGTCGTGATGCTTTTGAGAGGGAAAATATGTTTTAGTCATTGGTTGAGTGGTTGGTTTATTTTAAAATATTTATGTTAAACTAACAATTGGCGTACACTTTCCCATGCCTGTGATAATGATGATGGCGTTGACGATTTGACGAGTTGGCGAGTATGACGATTTTCGTAGCAGGTATAAGAACGATATTTTGTCCAATTTTGGTTCTATTACGGTTCAAATTTTTAAGTACATCGATATCACCGCTATTAGGACCATGTTGTAGGTCGTTATGCAAGAAACTGAAATATTATTTTTTCTTTGAGACTATGGTAAAGTATCTATCAATACCTTGTAATCGAGTTTTAAAATGTTGAAGAATCCGTAGACATTAATAATGGAGATAAATTTCATCAAAAATATCTTGTTTCCCGCGAGTTCTATTTGGTGAAATATTTTTTCTTTTATTTTTCGCTGTCTAGAATATAGAATTTAATAAATCTAAAATATATTTTAGCATGATTGGTTCGAGTAACATACACCAATCTTAATCTGTTGGGCTACGATACAACCACACCTGCACATTGATGTGTTGGTGTTGCATAAAGTTTGTGTTAAAAATAAAGCGCAAATTTATGATATAGCGCACTCTCATGGAATTGTTTGATATATTTATATTTAATATTCACAAAGCTTAGACACAGGTGTTTTAACAAGAATTGTCAATAATAATCAAATAAACATTAAGTTATCGTTTACACGATCGTTTTTACAAGCCCTAAAGAGTACACTCATCTGGTGTGTTATGTAACTGAATTCGTTAAAGCATCATGATTGATTTATGATAATCAATCACTTATCGTCGCGATGTAAGACATTTCATAGCATTTTGAAAAAAAAAATGCCTCGATAAAACATTCACTCTACCATCATTAACGACATGTGATGTAACTCTGATAAGATATTTTTATTTGTCTTGCGATCATATTGCGATAAAATGCGATATTGCGATAAAATTATTCATTGAACCATCTAATAATACAATCGTTTGAGTAACCAGATTTGTA
>JXWZ01000907.1:0-10519 GCA_000956215.1 Anopheles farauti No. 4
GCTCTCGCTCAAATCGGCCAAAGCGGCTCAAAGTTTTGAGCAGCCGTTCCCAACAACAACCTTCCAATTGTCAGTTTCAGTCCGAGCGAGAGAGAAGAGAGAACTGTCAACAACATGGCTGCTCGTGGTGATCGCTGAAAATCGAAGACGGTTTGTTGACATCTTTGTTTGCAACTATTGTTTTCAATCGTCGATCGGTTCGGTACGGCAAAGCGGTGTTCGCGTGATCGAGCCGGAAACAAACGGAACACAAACATCAACTCCGCGCAAGTGTCCAACGTCATAAGAGTGGTAAGCCAAACGCAGAACGACCGGAGCAATAACAGCAGCAAGTGTACGTATCCTCCGCGCAAGTTTACAAGTGCCGTCGGTGAATTGAAGTGCCTTAATTCTGTGAGGTTCTTTCCTCTTCCTACATCGCGAGATGGTCTTGCGCTGGCCACAAACAAGTGTGTGCTAATTAGACGGTGCAAACACGTCGCAAATACCCTCACTGTGTGCGTGCGCCTGTGTTTGTGTCACTTTTTGCACGGTGTTGCAACCGCTCGAAAGAAAGAAAAAAGGTGTGTCTTATCGTCGTCTTGTTCGCGGCGAGTTCATTCGGCGAGGCGAGTGCAAACTAGATCGCGGAGGATCTGTGATTGACGATCAGGATCCGCGCACAACAAGTGTGTGCGAGTTCGTGTGCGTGCGCGTCGCGTCGCGTGTGTTGCTTGGGTGGTTTTCATTGTGTGCGTGCGTGTGTAAGAGGCGTACATAAAGTCGCTAACAAGCTGTTAAGAATTTCCTTAACATCGCGATTCGCGCGTTTCGCCTTCTACTGCCATCAAATGTGTCTCCTCTCGGTGAAGCCAAGTCCAGCATGGAAGCAGTAGTAGTGGTGTCGTATTAGAAGCAATAAAGAGCGATAAAAAGAAGTCGACTTCGCACCCGGAGATTCGCCCCATTTGCCGCCGCGAGTCGGTTTCGCGGGTGTTTCCGCGCAGCAGCCTCCTACGTTCAACGAGTGTGTGTTCGAGAGAATAATAAGAGAAGCAAGCAAAAACAAAGATCTTCCTGCGTTTGCTTCAACGGAAGGCCATTTTCTATCGCAAATGTTATAATAATATTAAAACGCACGCAGCCGCAAAAGTTACTCATAAGCTCGCGAACGCGCGCGTGTTGTGTGCCTGTGTGTATGGGTGTGTGTTTGTTTGTGTACGTGTGTTCTAATCTCCTCGTACCACCCTCGCGTTGCGTGCTAGCACGATCAAGTTGATCACACTAGTGATTGTGGTGTGCGCCCGATCCTGGCGAGAGCGATTGTGAAAACGAGAGGATGATGACATCGTGAAGTCGCATTAGCATTCCGCAACGCACCGACCGCCTGCTGTCACCGGGACACACCGGAACATGATCGGATCGGTGTGTCCGTCCGCGCGGGCTCAGACACGGAGCAGCAGCAGTAGAGAATCGGAGGACGACGGCAGGGGCCGTATTCGATGGCGCCGATAGGCCTTCGAAAACCGGCAACCGATTGGCAGCAAAAGACACGGAGTCTCCGGCGTGAAGAAGTGTCGTGCAAAACGGGGGTTTAGTGCATTTGGGGCAAAGGCAAAGTGCAATTGCAATCGAGAAGTTATACGTCCGTTCTGACGTGTGCGTGTGCATGGGCATGGTGAGAAATAGCTTGCTTCGAGTGAGCAGAAGAGTGAATGCAGTTGATATTCAGTGAAAAAAAAAGTTGGAAAGTCTTCCCTGTTACTACCCTGATTTGAAAAGTGGCTGCTAAGAGCCAAATTAATTCCAAGTTTGTTTGTAGAGCGTACCGCAGTCGAATTCAAGAAAGTGCCTTATAGTAGCAAAGCAAGTGCGCGCAAAATCATTACCGTGTGTTAATTGCGTAGTAGATTCGCTGGGAGTGAGATACTTAGGATATATTAGAGAAGGTCGCATAATGCCGCACAACAGTTCGACCGGCGATGAGCTGGGCAGCACGGACGAGGTGAAGGTGTTTAAAGACGAAGGTGACCGGGATGACGAGAAGCTGTCGGAGAACCTGCTGGAAGAGAAGTCGAGCCTGATCGATCTGACCGAGAGTGAGGAGAAGACGGTCAAGAATGGAACTACTCGCCATGAAGCCTCCAATTCACTGTTTGGCGGAACCGGTGGAGGCAGTGGTGGTGGAGGTGGTGGAATCGGAAGTGGTAAACTTCCCCACGGAGCTCCGCATCCCGGGTTCAACATGGGTTACATCGTGCCCCCGTACTCCTACCCGAACGGTGCCGCCGGTGGTCTGCCGGTTTCGATGGCGAACAAGATGAGCCTGTCGCCCTTCTTCTGCCACAACGGTGATCACTTGTCGTCGCCGCCACCTGCCCACTGTGGGATCCTGCCGTACCAGCTCGACCCGAAGACGATGAGCCTGACGAGGCCACCGCTGTACAGCTTCCCTACCAGCCAGTATCCGTATCCGATGCTCAGTCCGGACATGCTACCGGTCGGCCCATCCTGGCATACGCCCTCATTGTACAGTCCAGCCGCCGGCTTCCGGTCCCCGTATCCTTCCTCGTTGCAGATCTATACATCGCTACCGAGCGACTTCTATCGCTACTCGCCCACCCTCCTGCCGCCCAGCATTCATCCGTCGCATCCGGTTTTAAACTCGGGTCATCCGGCCATCATCACCCCCGGCCCGAAGCAGGACATATCGGGTGGTGGTGGATCGCACCGTGGTGGAGATCGGCAGGGTGGTGCCTCGATCAAGGTGGAATCGTCTTCGTCATCGTCCGCAAACGATCACGAACCGTCGACGGGCCATCACCATCATCACCGGTCCTCTTCTTCCTATCATCATCATCATCATCACCATCATCGATCGAGTGGGGGAGGATCGCTCGGTGATCAGCATAACAACAGCAGTAGCAGCAGCAACAACAACAACAACAGTAATCATCACACAAATCACAATCATCACCATCACAATAACAATGGCAGCGGCGGTGGTGGCCACAAACACCAGTCGTTGGCAGAGCGTGAGGCGGCCCTGGAGAAGAAACGATCGCACGTAAAAAAACCACTGAATGCATTCATGCTGTACATGAAGGAGATGAGGGCGAAGGTGGTAGCCGAATGTACGCTGAAGGAGTCGGCCGCGATCAACCAAATCCTGGGCCGCAAGTGGCACTCGCTATCGCGCGAAGAACAGAGCGTCTACTACGATAAGGCGCGCCAAGAACGGCAACTGCATATGGAGCTGTATCCTGGTTGGACGGCCCGAGATAACTACGGGTACGGGGCGAAGAAGAAGAAGAGGAAAAAGGATCGCAGCCCGGCGGATCCAGGTGGGAATAGCATGAAGAAGTGCCGGGCACGGTACGGGCTCGACCAGCAGAACCAGTGGTGCAAACCGTGCCGGCGCAAGAAGAAGTGCATCCGGTACAAGGAGGCGGGTGGTGGCGATCGTGGCGATGGAAGCAGCGATCGGGAGGGTGGTCGTGATCGGGGCGATGGGTCAGATGATGCGATCGGCAGCTGTGGCAGCATGGAGGACGACAGTAGCAAATCGCCCGGTGAGGAGGATGAGGATCGCGAATCGATCAACCAGTCGCTGTCGAGTCCACGGTGTTTGAGCGTGCTGTCGAGTCTGCAATCACCGTCGACGAGCATTGCGTCGCCGCTGAATCTATTAGCAAGCCCTGCCACTCCCACCAACTTCTACCATCATCACGATCACCTCGGGCTGGCGTCGATGATCGCTTCGGCCCAGCAGCAACACCAGCAGCAGCAACTACAACAACAGCTTCAGCAACACCAGCAACAACAGCAGCAACAGCAACAGCAGCAACATCATCATTACCTCCAGCAACATCATCACCATCATCACCAGCAGCAGCAGGCGGCAGCGGCTGCTGCAGCAGCTGCCGCCGCCGTTGCTTTGCAGAACGTGAGCGATAAGCTGAATAACATCAGCAACGACTCGGGCATCGGCGGATCGCAGCTAAACAACAGCTACAGCAACAACTTTAGCCCTTACAACAACCACCACACCATGCGCACCAACTCCTCCTCCTCATCGGCAAGCAATGGAACTGGTGGCAACGGTGGCGTTGGTAGTGGCGGTGGTGGTGGTGGTGGTGGTGGTGGCAGTAGTGGAGGTGGAGTCGTTGCTGGCCATAACCTCAACAACAGTGCATCCAGTACGAGTAATGGGACGAGTGTGGGGAAGAGTCCACCGGGCATGCTTCTTCCACCGACACCATCCACACCGACGCTAGCGCCTCCAACGCCTTCGTCCTCGTCGTCTTCGTCCTCGTCCTCGTCTTCCTCGTCGTCGTCGTCGCTATCGTCCTCCTCCTCCACCCCGTCCCTTCAGATACCGCCTCATCTGCAGCAGCTTAATCTGAAAACGTCTCCACCCCTGCTACCGAACACTCCACCCTCCTCGGGTGGATCGTCCGTCTCCTCAACGACCTCGGCACTCGCAATCAAGGAGGAACTGCCGGACAGCAGCACCGGAAACGGTTCGCCTGGCTCGTCCGGTGCACTGCATCCCGCCTCCTCCACCAGTCCACCACCGGTGCCGGGGGGGTTCCTGCTACATCCTGCCCATCATCACCCTCACCATCACCACCACCATCATCACCTCGCTTCCCTCCATCAGCTTGGCCATACGCAACTTCACGCGATTAGCAAAACCAACGGTGATCTCTCCCCGACGACAACCACGGCGGTGTCGAGTGGTGGTGGTGCTGGTGGTCCAACTGCAGCAGCAGCAGCAGCGGCAACCAGTACCAACAACAACGGCGCAACTACCGTCACCAATGGCAGTAGTAGTCGGAGTAGCAGCAACAGCAGCAGCAGCAGTAGTCAAATCGCTAGTGATAGGTAGTGTATCGATATACATATATATATATAAAGAAACAAAAAGCAACACAAACAACTCCCTTCCATCTTCCTCCCTTCGAATATCCAAAACTTTATTCCTCGTTGGTCCCTCAATCGTTCCATGGGTATTTTGCAGTACAGTTCTTCCAAGCATTGTTTTTGTTACGTTTAGAGTTACGTTTTGTGGCCTTAACCCGGCTGGGGGCGTCTTCCAGCAACCGTCTGTGTCTGTTTTATACCGTGTGTCCGTGATAATACTTTTCATCTTTTCGCCCTCCTCCCCGCTCCTGTAAAATGGATATAATGTAAATGTGTAATGTATAATGTGTGTAAAATGTATGTATGCTGCGCGTGCGTGCCTTTAACAAAACTCTGTTAGTAATTGTAAAACTCTCCCATGTGTGTTAAGTTAGTAGGGTAGCTATATTTGTGTACATTATTTAGTCCGTGGCTCGTGCTTTCTAGATTTTCGTGTATTGGACGCAAGATCTACGCGAGGATAGAGGTCGAAGCGAGCGGCTCAAAAGGCCAAAGGACAATTCGTTCAAACGTTTTCTTTTGTTACATCGATAGCTAGTAAAAAAACTTTTTTTAAATACAGTTTACATTTATATCTTCGAAATTATTACCAATCTTCAACAAATGAGTGTTTTCAGTCCCAACGAAATTAAATGCCGATAGCCATTGTCTGCGTTAGCTAGTTTTTGAAAAGATATTGAATAGACTGTTTTACGAATGTAAAAGTGTGACTATGGTTTTGCAAAACCTTTTTTGGTTTTAATGCCAAAAATCGATTCACAAAGCCAAAAGCTGCTCTGCTTTGACCTCTATCTTAACATAAAACATAAAGATAACGATTTGTTCATCACTCACTCGACGCGATCGAGGCTTAGAGCAGGTTAAAGAAACGGGCGAACGAAAAGAGAGCGTAATATGTATCGTAACTATCTATATCTATCTAATCGACTATGCAAAAGACTGAAAGCCAACAAATGGGCGAATCAGGAGGAGACCACGGCACGATAGCAACATAAATACCCCTTTGTGTAAGTGTCTCACAAATAACACCCAAACACACACACACACACATGTGTTAAAATCAGAATAAAGTGTACGCATTCTTGTCTGCATGCGTTTCATGGCGCGTATATGTCCGCGTCCCATAAATGTGCGTAGAAACTGATCAATCTGTCTTCCGAGAAAACGAGCATACCCTGTGAAAAACCCAAAAAATGCTGGTAAGAAAACGGAACCCAACGGACAATCTCGCGCAAACACAGAGAGAGAAAGAGAGAGAGATGATGTGGTACAACGTACAGGTGGTGTGAATTGGGAAGAAGGCAGGGGCAGGGTTCAGATCGAGGATCTTTTCCCTTTCTCCTGTCGTGGGAGGCACAGGCTCTGCACGTGCAAGCGTCGGAAAGAAGGGAAAGCGGGATAAATTTTCAAAACAAGTTTCCTCTGGGTCTGGCTTTGAAGTGAGGACGAGGATCGGGTGCGGGAAAAGGGACGAAAACAGAACGATGAAATGATTGGATGAGTTGGTTTTTGTTGCTCACTGCTCGTTTAGGTTGGATTTTTTGAGAAAGCTCAGAAAACGAATCTGATCTTGCGCGATCGTCGCAGCGAGGGTGAAGCACAAAACGCGGGAGGTGGAAGAGCAAAATCAATCAAGTGTGTGATAGTAGTGAACACACAACACACAACACAGGAATAGGAAAGGACCTGAAAAATGTTGTGAAGTATAATGAGATGAGCAGGATGAGAACGATAAAAAGCGGGACCGAGAGAAAATGGAACGAAAAAGCCCCTGTAACCAGGGAACGAACCGAGAATCAGCAGGAGACATACGAGACCGAGAGAAGGAACAATAAATCGAACGGGGTAGGAGGCAGGAAAGAGACGGAGAGAAAGAGAGAAACAGAGAGAAAGGGGAGGGAATTGGAAAGAATTGGTAGAGAAGAAATAATGGAGGAAAGCCAAAGAACGGAACATAGAACATGGTTCCAGGAGAGGACCATAACCAGCCAAAGGTCGTAAAGCAAACGACATGATCGGGGTTAGCGGTGAGGAGATGAGAGGAACACACACATACACACACACACACACACTCGATCCTTGATCGTAGCTGTGCCAGAACCACACGAAAAGGAAGCAATAATACTTTTTTCGTCATTCGTTAAAAAGGCTACACGAAAAAAACCCAACGCAGCCCACTCCGGGCGTCCCCCCTGATTTCTCCGGAGTTGTCGAGCGCGCCTTCACACAGCGCCAGACAGCATGAACGGGGGGCTGGTGAGGCAGTGAGATTGTGTTACCGGAGAGGAATAACGAAGAATTTATGAAGTGTCAGTACACACAGCCTCCCTCGTTTGGTTGCACGAACGATGGCCAAAAGCGGCGGAAGGGATGAAGGTGTGTGAGATGATGTAGTCAGGCAACCAACTAATACACACACACACACAGAGGCTCCAACTGAGCACATGCGAGCACATGCTGGGTGGAGAAAGAGAGCCCGGAACGACAGCGAATATTTCATGTCTCGAGCGGCGCGCGCGCGCGAAACCGGGAAGTTGGTGGTACGCGCCCGATCGTTCCGTGCCCGCGGACGATCCTCGGACTAACCAGGGGTTCATTTGTGATTTGTCTTCCACCATCCATTCTTTCTGAAAAGTTTGGCTGCTTTTTTTTGTTATGCTCGCTGCTCTTGCTCCTGTTGCTTGTATTTTCGATGTCCGCTTCGTTTCATTTTGCAATGGTTCTTCCACCAAAGGCGACCCCGATTCACGGACGGATGCTGCTCTGTGGTGGTGTGTACGACGTGGGACTTTGGCACGGAGATGGATGGATAATTGCGCCTTTCAAGTAGTTTGGCCACTGCCACCGCTTACTTCCTGCCCACACCAGCCGAATGTCGATCAGTTTTTGGTGCTCGTCGACAATCGAGATGGCGTTCTGGGATGGCTTCGCTTGAATTTCGTGCCGGACTGCCGCTCTGCCCTTCTTCCTTTCTTGCCGGCAGAGAAGCAACCGTGAAATCTCGTTAATTATCGGTTATTGTTGGTTTGAAGGTGGTTAACGATCGACGAGTGATATTGAAATGTGTGAATTTGACGATTGTACAGTCTGACCTGTTTGTGTGCGTTGTGTATGAAGGTGTGTGTATTCTTGGTTTTTTGTATGAGTGCGAGTCGGGCTGGTCTAGTGTGTGCATCAAAACGATAATCATGGGAACAGAACCGATCATCGATCATCATCCTCCGTTGAATCCACTCTGCGCCTCAGTTGGAATGTGGAAAGCTTCGATCTATCTGTTCGATCGGGTACAACTGAGTAAAAGCTCTCGCTAAAGAACAAATTAGATAGCGCAACGCATCGAAGGTTGCTGATAACGGCGCTGCAGCAACGTCTCGTGCAGGATAATAACAAATGAATGGTCCCAAAACGGGTCGGCAAACCAGAGCGCCGGTGTTGGAGGGGGGTCATAAAAGCCGATTCATTTTGTTGCAATTTGTAAAACCAATTTCACATTTTATGGTTCATGGTTGTATATTTTTGGGGCTTCGAAATGGCGCATTCAGCTTCCACTTGGCGGCTCCCGGAGAACGGCGCAAAATCCGGCCGTTCAATGGCTGTGCACGCGCACGCAGGCCAATATACAACCACCTGAGCAGTAAAGTCTTTGATCCGGCAGTAACTTTTATTGGCCAGACTGGGCTGAGGATCGCTCAAGCCACAAGCCGGAAAACAAAGAAAACATCCCTTCCTGTACCGCGCTCGGCGCTCGGGCGAAACGATCTTTATTTTCCATCCACCATCGCGACGGGTGCGGCAGTGTACCTGTGGCTGGCTGCCTATTTCACAAGCAGCGGAAATACCGAAAGAGCGGATCGATTTATGGTGACGAATGAGAAGCCATTAGAGAAATATGACCCTCTTTCCTTGGGTCGTGGACCGATCACACCGGACCACGGTCTCCTCCGCAGGAACCGGCGGACGAGAGTAGTGTGTACTTTTAAGCCCCTATTTACCGGTGTCCAGTGTGTCTGGCCGGCATAAACCTGAACCTATTCGTAGCTTGCGGGAGAACGTGTGGGGAAAATGGGGAAGACAGGCGGAAGGTGTGATATGGGCAAACATAATAAATGGCAAATATGTCGGCATGTTGGTCCCGCGGAACCAGGCATGGAGCTTCACGGGGCTTCTGTCAATGAACTTTACGTGTGCAGCAATATTCCCTCCCACCCGTTGGTGTGTATGTGTGTAGATGGTATGAAACGAGCGAATGAAGATCTAATTTTAAATATCCAGTGCAATCGATAGGAATGTTTTCTCGGCAAAAACTATAAAAGCCTAGTTTTCGTCGACAAAAGCCCACTGCTATCAAAATCACTATGAATCGTTATGAAGTGAAGTTTTTCTTTTTCAAAACTATTAAATCCTAGTTTTGGAAGACGCAAACTTCTGTCCAGTCGTCGGTTTTCGTTATACCGTAGTTTGTTTTTTTTTTTATGTTGTAGCAGTAATCTATGTGCTCTAAATGAATGTGTCTCGTTCGTATTATTCGTATACCTACAAGCTTCCAACGGAATTGGCAACCCTTTCCTTCATATGTGTCATATTATTTTTCTTTCTTTTAGTTTTCCATACCTACGCTGTTGGTGAACTCGGCATTGACAGTACGTTACCGGTACGTAGCATACAAAAGAGGCCAACGCTGAACCTCCTCCACAAACGCCAAAACCAACAATGGTTTTTGCAAATCGCAGTCACAAGCAGAGGAGGCTCATGATGGGCGTTTCGCATGATTCACACAGTGGCGAATAGGTCCTCCGAAGGGACACTCGAACAGATCGATCGAGCCTCAACACACTATCATATGCTTTAGAGCTTCGATGCCGGTGGTTCTAGTCAAGGAATCAGGCAACGAGAACGTGCCAGAACAAAGAAGCTGAAGCTAGCATTTAATCGATAAGTAGAAATTGTGGACAGCTCGCTGCAGGGACACGAGATGTGCATCTGTTTACAAACGTTTCGGTTTGGGACTAACAGTCAACCAAGTGTCAAAACAATGCACACTAAAGTAGAAGGGAAACGGGATAGTTGGGCGACAAACATCAGCGTGATCAAAGGTGTAGTCTTGCTAAAATGTTGCTAGACATAGCTGGAAATACGGCAAGGGCAAGATAGTCTACAGAGAACTAGAACTGGTAGAGAAATATCGGATATAATTGACATTTGTGTAATGGCTTTTTGAGTGCACACGTTGTGCATTTGCGCGACCATGCAGTAAACTACCAGGAGCGACATGGGATAAAAATCGAAGCGCAGGAGAGAGCAAGAAACGATAGAAGATCATCTGATCCAAAAAGGGATAGTACTGCCGACGCCATCGAAGGACTTGAAATTGAAAGCGAAACGACGATCGCGACAACGATCACCACCACCATTCAGGCCGAACATTGTGTGTTTGTGTGTGTGTGTGTGTGTGTGTGTGTGTAGAAAGCGGGCGCGCAGACTCGAGTGGGTGGATTCACCCTCCTGCTGTCAGGGCCATGTAGCAGGACACGAACGCTCGAGCGACGTTCGCAACAACGGCGATTTCCCGCGGAGCTGGCGAATTGCGGCAAAATCGCTGATCGCACCGAAACGA
>JXWZ01000908.1:0-32033 GCA_000956215.1 Anopheles farauti No. 4
ATTCATGTGCACCGACACCGTGGAGCAGAAGATACAAGCACTCCAGCAGCACAAACTGGGCATCGCGGACGGCGTGCTGACCGGTACGGTCAATAAGGGCAGCAAGCTGACGATCGACGATTTGAAATCGCTGTTCGGATTGTAGACGACGGAGGGACGAGGGCG
The DNA here is from genome assembly GCA_000956215.1 of Anopheles farauti No. 4. Lineage (NCBI taxonomy): Eukaryota > Metazoa > Arthropoda > Insecta > Diptera > Culicidae > Anopheles > Anopheles farauti No. 4. The sequence continues at coordinate 166 of JXWZ01000908.1, forward strand.
CGCATTCCCGCGCACGATGTCCTATAATCTGTGATAACACGAATTCTGAAAAGTAACAATGGTGGTGGGCTTGAGTGTTTAATGGCTTACGGATGTATATGAAACGAGACAACCTGGGCGTGTGTACGGAAAAGATGGTGTAAAGGATTATTACGAACGCAAACGCAACCTTTCCCGCTAACCATATAAGGACAAGTAAGAACATATTTTTTAATGAATAAAACAAACTCATGGTTAGCATTCCAAACAGAACAAATCAGTGATGCAGATGCAGTTTATTTCGTCATTTTTCACGGTGATTTTTGGTGTTGGTGGTCTCGTGCATGAAACAATTCGCAAATAATCCTGTCGGTATCTTGTTTATGAGTGTCACATACTGTTACAAAACGCCCAAAACTCTGCCAATAATGGAAAGTGTGCGTTTCAGGTGCAATTTTGTTGTTAATTGTTTTCCATTTTGGATCGATTGATCGAAGCAATGCAACATACATTATTCCATCCTAGTTACGTTCCTCCGACCTGTCACCAGACCAGACTGTTTATACTCATGCGGTAACTTCTTTGAACAACATCGAAGTAGTAGTGCATTTCAAATGTCGATTTTCTACGCATTTTTCTTTTCGCTACTAGTGTTCAACTATAAGTGCCCATTTCGTGCCGTACACTCCTTCCGACCTACACAGATAGGTTGTAAATTTAATGCAATAAGTACTCAATAGAGACGTGAAATATTTTCGTGCGCTTAGTAATTATTTCAATGTCTAACACCTTTTCCGTCATATCGATGCATAGTTTGTATTCAAAGCGGATTCTTCTCTCTACTGCGTATTCTAACGTTCAGCCATCTTCGTTTTTTTTCTCATTTTTGGTATCTTCAGATACATTGCATTTTAATGCTACAACATCAACAATCTATCAGTGTACGTTATGGGGATTTAGATTTAACTTACCAGTACCTTCGTGTGCCAATTTCATTTCGCTTCTGCTCTTTCGAAACACCAACTACTACCAAGTTGTGCAACATAATTTGCAAATACACGTAATCGTTTCACACAAATGTGGTGCAAAATACCTTCGTTTGGTGCTAGTTTGTCAGCTGTTTTGCCGGTTTTTTTTTCACGCACGGTGCACGGTTTTGTCGGTGGGTTGAGTCTTGGAAAACATCCCTTGGATGGAGTATTGCACGTAACATCACTTCACTCGTTGGTACGGTTTGCTTTCGTTACCAAATAAATCCATAAATAACGTATAATTTTATCTCACACCGCTGTAGTTAGCCGAGTCAGTTGGCATATGTGTAGTGAAAGATGGCCGCCGACGGTGCGCGCATCGGGATCAGCCTTGAACCGAGCCCATTCTTCTCGCGCACGACCATGTAGTCGCGACCGTTTATCATTTGCCGGTTGGCACCGTTCGCCGGGTAATCGGTGTCGTCGAACAGCTTGCCCGTCCGCTCGCTACCCAGCACACCGAGCTGATGGCGGCTGAAGATCTCCGCGTATGGTGGCGGTGGTGAGTCACCGGCACCGAACTGCTTGCTAAGATAGGAGACGCGCTCGGTTGCGACCTTTTTCGACGGCTGCTGCTGCTGGAGCTGATCGCTGAGCTTGCGGTGGTTCAGATACCGGAAGCCAAGCTCGCTCACGAACACAACGATGGACGTGACGAACCCGGTCACCATGACGAAGTACGTCATGACGAGATCCCGGTTCTTCAGCTGCCGTTCCGTGCCGCCAAGGTTCTGCGGGCAGATCTCCGCATTCGGCAGCCGTTCCTTCAGCTTGTACTTGATGATGCCTCCTTCCACCATTTTGAGCAACCTGTGAATGGAAGGGTGATTCCTGTATCCATAAACTACTTGCATGCGACAGCTACTTGGCTACTTGTCTTGGCGAACGTACTCCGGATCGAAGATCGTGTTCCACTCCGTCGTCAGCGGATAGCCGAAGGCACGGTTTCGCTTCAGAAACGGCGTCGTTGCGGTTGCGTACGGACAGTGGACGCGCTCGTTGATCGGGTTGATCTTCCGCCGCACCAGATAGTCCGCGTAGATCATGTGGTCGATGGCGGGCCGATCCCGCACGAACACGTAGTTCTGCTTGGCCACCTTGTCCGCGAGCGTGTCGCTATCGTTCACGTTCGTCGTGAAGTCCACCAACCGCTTGTCAACGAGGACGCTCAGCGCGTTAAGCGTTTCATCGCGCTGGAAAAGCAGTCATCGTTAAGGACATTAATCGACGTAACGTTACAAAACTAATGAGACTCATTTGGTGCCAAGGGTGAGGGTCAGCACCTTTAGTGTGCAAACAAACCGTGTGGCGCATGATTTGTTTTCACACCTGTCCCGACCTGGCGTGTCCAGTGTTTGACGGGCTCTCGAGTGGGAGTGCGAGTGCGAGTGTGTGTGTGTGGTCATTAATCAAAGCGTAATTTTGGGTACCCTTTACTGTCATGGAAAGGGAAAATCGTTGTGCGTGATACGCTGCGGTACCTTTTTCGATACATAATTGAACACACTTTCGCGCCATGGACCATCACTCACTCCGTGTTACCAATTACGCTCGGTGGAAATAGACTTTTGTTTCCCGCACGCCACACGCCACCGGCAAGCGAGCGTCGAAAGCAAACCTTTCTTACGTACATTCCTGATTGCGTACTCCACCGCACCACCCCGGATCGTTACGAACTGCTTCTCCTTGCGGCGCACGTCCTCCGCGTTGTTGATCGGGAGCGTGAACTTGGACAGCGTGAGGAAAGCGGTCAGGTTTGCCGTGTAGAAAGACGTCAGGATCGTGATGAATATCCACCAGCTAGCGAACAGGATACGGGTGGAATCTGCCGACGGAAGATAGAAAGTACCGCTTAGAGGTAGGCCATAAATGTTTTCTTTGCTTTCCCCAGCCTACTGCGGATAAGTTTCCGGACAGTGAAAAAATCTTTTCCTTTTAGATTCCAATACAACACCGCCGCTGTGACTGCGTTGATGGCATCTATATTGCATCGAGACCATGGACTCCGATCGGCAAACGTTCGCAAATTATAAAATAATCATGGATACTCAACTTCGCTTTGAGTACGACCGAGTCCATTCCATTCCTTTGCACAAGGGTAATAGATACACCCAAGGTGCATGGGCAGCTGTAATCGAAGTAGCCCGATGTTGACAATGTCTAATATTGATAGTGTTTTCCATCCATTTGCGTCCAATGCTGTGCAACTGTGCAACCGATCGCAAATAAAGGGCAAATAATCGATGCAACTCAATCATATCGCATTACCGATATCGCTTTCTTCCACTCATGATATTGTACCGTGCGAATGGCCGCTAGAGGTATAGGGGTACATTTTAAATGAGCCGTGTTGTGCCTGTTGCTTTATGAAACTTCAATGCGATTTTGGAACTAAATGTCAAAACTTCACATTGTGGAAATATTGAAGCCTTTTTTGTAATCCCAGCTTCCCAAACAACCTAACTTACCTCCTGTCGGCGAAAGGGTGCTACCCTGTTTCATCAGCGCACCGTACACGAACCAAACGCAGTGCGGCAGGGTGTAGATGATCTGTTCCTTGTCCTTCGTCAGCCGGTGGCGTAGTATGAGCAGTCCGTAGATGATCGGGCCAACGGCGAGCAGCGAGATCAGAATCAGTATCCAAACGTCCCGGTTGAATGGTGCCAGCAGACCACTGCCACTGGCCGACTCCATCGGGCGCACCATGATCATGATCCATTCGCCCTCGTCCAGCCCGGTCGAGTAGCGTATGTGCTGCCGGGCATCGGCCAGAATCGGTAGAAAGGCCACGGCCATGTCGGCGGTTCCGTTCGCGAGCAGCTGCAACACACTACCGGTCATGTCGTTGGACGAGCCGACAATGTTCTGCTCCGGCATCACCAGCTCGTAGGTGAAGTTGAACTTTTCCATCAGGAACTCGAGCAGATCGAAGGCCACACCGGCACCGACATACGAGCCGTTGATCTTGACGGTATAGCTCAGGGGCCAGTCCTTCGGAGGTGGAAAGAGCAACGAGAAACAGGTTTTAAGAGGGTCACTTAAGAGGTTGTCACTACATATATTTCTTTAGTACTGGACAAAAAAAAAACAATACACACTTCATATCCTTATGTCATTTGGCCTAATTTTAGTAGCACTATTATATTTACGTGACTTAGAGCTCTTCAATGAGAAATCTTGAAAGAAGTATGTCAATAAAGGGTTACGAACAGTCGTTGAAGTCGAACAGTCGTAGCGATGGGCATACAAAGGATTAATTTTAATAATCTTTTTTCTTGTATGAAAGTCATGAAGATTTTGTACTGGTTTTTTGTTTGTTTTGTAATTCACGTCCCTCTCAGCTGTCACCGATGCATGTCACGACATGTCAATGTCGACTATAGTAAATATTGATCGACATTAAGGAATCGTTTTTAGTTCGTTTTTTAGTTGCAAAGTTTTTTAGTCGCCCCGTGTGTAAATCACAAACTAACGAATTTAATTTAGATCACAAAAGAGCACCGACCAATACACTAAGAACACTCACCTGTAGGGTAGTAACGCGCAACGTTGTACCGGCCAACCTTTGGCGCAGTATCTGCATTTCGCGTTCCTTCACCTCCGCACTGGCGTCCATCTCGAGATGATAGTACTCGCTGGCCGTTTCGTTGCCATCGGAATCCACGGGCAGGACACCCTGGGTATCGACCGGATCGGACAGGATCATAATCGTCACCATCACCCAAACGGCCACGGTCATGCCAAACCACCGGTCTCTACGTCCATTCCCCTGACTCCACGGTGCACCACTGCTCCGCCTAGTGAAACGTACCATTGGGACTCACTGTTCGAGGATGGCGTCGAACGGCGAACATCTTTCGCTAGCGGGTGCGATCCGCTCGCGAAGCTTGCAGCTGATCGTAGACGGTGAGCAGGAGGCGAAGGACGAACGTAACGAAGGGATACAAACACAGTGCGGACCAACGTGCGAGCAGCAGTAAGCAATTGACACGGAGCAGTGGGAACAGAAGCGAAACGCACAACGAAACCGGACCGACCAAACGATACAGGGCTGCGATGCGAGTTTTCTTCTAAACAAATACGAAAAAGCGAGCTACGAAATCAAATTCAAAGCAAACACTGGTACACAGAGAAAAACGCAAAAGAAAAAAATTCCCGCCCGAGCTGTCACGGCACGTTGCTGCTGCTTGCTCGACCGCTCGATGCTTTTCTTGTGTGAGATGACTTCGTGACGACCCAGCGAGGAACTCCCTCGGACTGGCTGGCGACTTGCTGGGAATGGTGGTTTGCTTCCGTCGAAAGTCACCGATTGACTGTTTGTGCCTGCACCGACGTGTCGTCGTCGTGGTCGTCGTCGTATCGCATGTGGACCAGAGATTGTCATGTAAGTCCAGCATGTAGCATGTAAGCATGTAAGTCCGCACTTCCGTACCACTCACCCCGGTTTGTGGTTTGTTTGTCCACTGGGTCAGTTGCGTCGCCGGGCCCTTTTGTTGCGGTTGGCCCGCCCACCATATCCGTGGGCTTTAATTGGGAGGAATGATTTCATAATAATTTTATTTATTGAACCATTTCGATCGCACCTGCACCCGTATCCAGGGGGCAAAGGGGCAGTCGTTGGCACCGTGGCACACGGTGGTCGAACCGGAAGTGGAGCAGATTTTATAGCGTGATACGCAATATTCTATCGATGCTATGTACAATTAGCGAGTTGATTTCTGATGTATTAAAATGTTTATAACTTATTTAACGTAAGCCCTAATTTAAAGTTAATCTTCTGGAATTTTACCCAAGCTGCCGACCCAAGAGTCCAATACATATCCGTACTCCAAGGTCAGCCAATGCCCAACGGCGACCTAGTGGCATTCTTTTACGAAACAAAGCGCTGCATTTTCCATGATGACAACGGACACCCCGATCTTATCTGCCCCAACCCGGCGCAGCACATGCAAATGCATTCTGATGATAAATGTATTGATTCGGGACGAGCAACACACTTTGACTTCTTCCCGCTGGCGGGTCGCGGTTTGTGCTATACATTCGCCGACAATTTGCCCAAGGCATTAGGAACAATTTGTTGTCATACAAATTGCGCTTAGCCATTGATCCGAAGTTTGACATTAACGCCATCAATTAAAGTTGATATCCAGCTACAACTCCACCCCGCCAGTCTGATCCTCTGATCACCGTGTTGGTGTTGGTCAAAAGGTGCAGGCATTAGTGTTCCGCCTATCTGCGTCAGCCCATCGACAGGATCAAAGCGCAGTCACGTGTAGGCATCCCCTTCCCCATTCATTATTTGCATGCAATCGTAAAGGATGCGCTGAAAGAATGTGCATACGGCAGGTTTTTGATGACCGTGGACTAAAGGGATACCTGGAGCGAGTAATTGACGTGATGCATCACCCGTGCCGTGATGCCTCGATAAGTGTGTCATCATGTGGCTTTGTGGTAATTATGTCAATGTAGCTTTGTTGGGTTTGCTTTCTTTCGGTTATTAGTTGATTAACGCTGGGAGTTTTGCGTTCAGGAGTTGTACCATTTATTTTCTAATGGAGTCTTAATAAGGGTTCCTTAAATTCGCACTAAACAGGTGCATTTTTTTCAGAAACTTATTTGGAACACGATATGACATACGCGAGCAGCATATTTAACTTTTGTTGCTGCAATTTGAAAGAACTCAACATTATATCCCACTTTTAATTTCAACCTATAGAAACATTAGGAGTAATGATTTTTTTTTTATTCGAAAAGGACTATCCATCGTATATAAACAAATCCTTCAGTCTAATGCATGGTGGTACGACAAAAAAAAGCTCTGTCTCCCCGTTTGGTTCAAGGACAAAACGTGTTCAATATTTACGCTCGGTCTGTTTACACGACGAAACGGCGTGGAAGGCCGGAATGGCCTGTGCAAATCAATTTCGTTTCCACTTTATTTTTTCTTGTTTTCAACCGAATAGCGAATTGCAGCGACCGACCGAAGCAGGCCGTCCCCTCGGCGTGCCCATGGCAACGGGCAAATGGTTGTTTAGTGCCGTGCGCCTAGGTGCACCCTGTGCTATTTTTCCGCGTAGAATATTCCAGATTTGAAGTTCGTCCAAGTTTGAAGCGGTTTTTGCGCGTAGTTCTTCGCTTTTTGGTGCGATGCCCGAGGAACAGATCCCACTGGATGAGCAGCATCGTCCGGCATCGGCGTCCTCGTCGGGTCCCCGTTCCCGCCAGCCATCAATTGGAGAGCAGCAGGATGCAAACGGTCCGGTCGATGGTGGTGGAGGCCATTTTGTGGCGATAAGAAATATGCTGAACGCCACACGAAACCGTCCGGTGGCTCGCATAGCACCGCTGGAACCTTCGTTTGTTCCGGCCCCGCAACGATACTTTCCCATCGTCATTCCGGCGGAACCGACCATCGAAGAGCTGCTGGTAAGGTGCCAAGATTAGCTTAAACTGTGCCTTTTGTATGTGCTCCTAACTCTTCCCACAATCGATTTTCAACTAGCGTCAAGCGGCGGGAACCCAGGAATTGGCTACCGTCCACGAGATAAAGCTGAAAGTGATCTCCCATCTGACCAGCCTGCAGCGGATACCGTGCTTCATACCGCAGCTGCGGTCGCTCATCCTCGAGGGCAGCATCGTGATGACCTTGCGAGACCTGGGATGCGACATGACGTTTCTGCGCTACCTAAACGTGTCCCGGTGCAGCCTGAAGCATTTGGACGGGACGACGGGACTGGAATCGCTCGAGGAGCTAGTGGCGGACTATAATCTCATCGAGGAAGTTGGACCGTGCACAAATTTGATCAACATAAAAAAAATAAGCCTCAAGGGGTAAGCGTGTTGCAGTGGTGTGGTGAAGGGAATTCATTTATAACCGAGCTTCCCTTCTTGCCAGCAATCGGATCACGGACGTGGGCAGTGTTACCTTCTTGGCGCTCTGCGAAAAGCTGGAGGTGTTGGATTTGCGCGAGAACTTCGTCTCCGAGGATCCTTCCTTTTGGCACGTGCTGAAAACAAACATACCACAGCTGCGGTGTCTTAATGGGACGCAGTTCCGGGAGGTGGCGAGTGACGAAACGGATCTGTCGAGTTCGGACTACCGGTCGTCTAGCTCCGGGAGCATCGAGGATGTGCAGCGAGGCCGTTGGGAAGCGCAGACGGCATCGGACGGTGGTGGGATTGTCGGTCCTCCAAGAGAAATTGGACCACGTCGGCCAATTACGGCCAGTGTGGAGCGGCGTGTCACGGTGGAACTACTCGATCAGCAGCGACCATCCACAGCAGGTCCGTAATGGGAACAGGCGCGCCTGCACCAGAGACAGACGCACAAATTCTAACTCTCTTCCGCTCCCGTACAGATCCAGTGAAGATAAAGGCGCAGCTAACGTCTGGTGAACCGGTGGTCGGTAGTGTCGTCACCAAGGCACGGCGACGTCGCCGTCAGCGTACCGCCTGGGGTGAATCGACGTCCTGCTCCAGTGTCAGCAGCTCGGATTCGTCATTCACGAAAGATTTCCCCGACCGATTGCCCCAGAAAGCGGTCGATTTGGAGCTGGGTGTGATTGGTGTGGCGTCGGCATCCACCCAGGGTCAGTCGTCGCGTGCACCAGCACAACGAAGTCGGCACACCGAACACGCCACCGTGAACGCCGCCGCCGCCGCCAACGACGACGACGACGATCCGCAGAGCTTGTTGCGTGCGGCACGGTTGTGGCGGCAGCGATCGTTGCAGACGCGTGAAACGATACGCGAGCAGGAACAGCTGCTCATTCTGCGGCAGCTGAACGATGAAGAGTAGAGCTTGCTTTTTGTTGATAAAATGCGTGCAGCAGTGGTAGTGGTAGCAATCACGTGGAATAAAGCACCCGTTTCAAACGTTTATTTACTGGAGAACCAAGAACGGCTTAGGAACAAATCGGAAGTCGGGATGTAGTAGTCGTTAGGTTGACCAAATGCTCTTTACCGTCGCAATTTTCGGCACACTCTCGGTGATGGTCACTCGAGCGATCGTTCGCGGTATGTTGCTTGGTGTAGCAATTGTTGCATACTTCCTTCACGATCACTTTCCGTTCCGGTTGATTCTGCTGCGGCATCGGGTAGCCATCTTCGCGCAGAAAATCGCGAATGATCTTGTTCACGACGCCAGGATCCGTTTGGTGCATTAACTTCCCCGCCCGGGGAACGAAGCGTGTCTCCAGCGGTCGATAAATGTTGGTCAGCATGCCGAGATACGCATCGTCGTCGATCAAGCAATCTGTGTCACCGAATATAAACAACCCCGGAACGTTGGACGACTTGCGCGCGCGGAAGTCGAGCTCGCCGGGAAGGAGGAAATCGTTGAAATTTTCTTCAAACGCTTCCATCACACGCTCCAGCGCCAACGGTTGCGCGAAGGTGTACTTGTACGCTTCCAGATCTTGCGGTTTGGCGTTCGCACCGAGCAGCCGATCAAAGTAGGCGTAATCAGCGGCGCGTGCCAGGCGCACGCAAAGAGATCCGAAGCGTGCGTAGAGTGTCCATCTAAGCAACAGCTTTAGTGGAAGCTCGTGCCGCATGTACAGCTCCTGGAGCACACCAACCGATGGCATACGGATCGTGACGTATTTGGAGACTATCTCCGGGTACTGGTTGACTATATGCCAACCGAGCAACGCTCCCGCTTCACTACCCACAACGATGCAGTCGGATTTGCCAACGTCCACAACAAACTGCTTCACGATTAAGGCCAGGTTATTCAGCTTATAGGTGATACCGTAGATCGGCTTCTCCGATCGTCCAAAGCCGGGCAGATCCAGGGCAACCGTCCAGTAGTCCTTGGAGAAATCATGCAGCTGATGGCGCCAGCTGTACCAGAAGTCCGGCAAACCGTGCAGAAACAGCATCAGCGGCTTATCGCTCGAACCCTTCGCGACGTAGTGTAGCTTAAGCTTCTGTACGACATAAAGATCGACATGTTTGAAAGCGTTGGAACCAGCTGCTCGTACTAAGTGAACTTACGTGAATTGTGATATACCGATGCTCTCCCCATTTGACGTGGTTTAGTGTGTCCGGTGGGTATGGATGCGACCCGGATTCCCAGAAGACCATCTGCAACCACCCGACGACCCAATGCAGAAACTGTCCACAGACGTGCATCACCCGTCCCAAGCTACCGATCACTAATTGATCCATTGCGGGTATGATCGCGTTGGCGCCCCGTGGGGTGGGCATTTATATCGGAATCGTTTGGTTACGGTTGGAACCATGGTTTTCGATTCCACCCAGTCACCCTTGAAAGGGTGGAAAATGTTAATGCCCGTTCAACTGATCGTCTGTTGCACGCGAAATCGCTTGGGGCAGAAGTTGCCTGTTACTAATTAATTATGGAATAGTGTTCGAAACGGAAAAGAAAATCGCTATTGCACTAAAGAGTAAACAAACACTTCCGTGGTTGTCTTTCACGAGTTGCTATGATCGTTCACTTTCTGTAGTGATTACTATATAATCAGACCAGCGGTAGAGGTGGTAATAATTGTGCCTTTGATTATTTGAAAAGTGATGCCGAAAGTATGGCTGATTTGTGTGACCACCGGTGGATGCTAGAGCATACAACAAATGACTTACCGGTGGATCGTAGTAAGCTGAGCGCACTGTTCCCGTTGATAATTATACACATGAACGATTTTCACGCCAGGTAGTTTAGCGATATTGCACACCGGCTGTTTCTTATTGCGTTATGATGATGATGATGATAATGATGATGGTGGTTGGCAGATTTGCAGAAACATCTGAACGATTGTCCAAGTGCAAGATGCAAGCGTTACGTAAAGAACATCCCGAGTGCACTCTTCTTCAACGCAATAACTTCCAGGGCACAATTTGGTATAACTGTTGCACCCGGATGAGATGATCCGGATGGTGCGCGAGTCTGGCAGTGTTGTACGATCGAGTGCTTTGATCTTCCTTCTCATTCTAGACAATAGGAAACACTAGTACCAACTAGGACAAAATGCATACAAGATTCTTGGTTTCTATCGGAAGAAACGATCAAAGGGTGACTGGAAACTAGTTCTTTCCAACACGGGCAGTATCACTTTCACCGATTCGGTTGCGCGGTGCGCAACGAATAGGCCACACTGAAGCAGTGGTGTGTGAACGTCACATTGTCACACTGCGGTCTGGAAGTTGATACGGACACCATTGTCGTGGGACATTTGCATTAGTTCCTTTTCTCCAATTCGTCCCATATGCCGTACAACAAATTAGAAAACACGCTCGGCTATTATCCGATGGTTATAGAGAATCAAAATGGATGAAAGGTGCAGCAGCAGACATCGTGGGCTCCTTTTCGGATCATTACTTACTACTAAATTATGATTCGCTACTCTCTCCGGTAGATTTTCATCGCGCAGGAGTACGCCAATTGGAAGTATATTGGGCGATGGGTTGCTTACTTTCATTCCAACGGATAAATAAAACACTGGGATGAACATGTACACTTGTCGATCGAGATTTCAAAAAGCCAACAAGCATTGCACATCCTATAACCGTAACATTCCACGCCAACGAAACGTTCCACCCGGTGGGAAACTTTCGTGATCCCATCTCTAAAGGAAGTATGTTTGAAGGGTGTTGTAATTACGGTCATTTTGTTGTAGTATTAAGCTAAGCTTAACCCTAACTTTCAACAGACTTTACCAACGAAGACGCGATCGGTGCGTCCAACTCCGTTGGATCTCGGTGCGTGAAGCGGTTGCCATACGTTCAAGTACGCTCAATCGTGGAACGAAAAGTGCACAATGGGCACACATATGACCCACTGAATCGTACAATTGGCCATGCATACGAATGTCGTTCGTTGGCGCCGGCAAAGATGGCTTCCGGTGAGCGCTGGAGCGACTCGATATTCCGATTGTATCCACTCGATTCGGATGCGTTTTAAAAGCTGCATAAACGATTCGAACCTTTCAGGAAACTTCGTAATGGATATTTGCAACAATAAACAAAAAAAAAAACAAAACTCGCATGCTACGCCTAGGTATTATGAAGTCGTGAAATATCTACATAAAAGCTAGATAAACTCTTCTCCTATGTATTACATCATTAACTCGACCAGGGAACAGCATAGCTGTGTCTCAAAACAGGCTTTGTTTGTTCACGATCGGAGCAAACAAAAGTGCGATAAAAGTAATCAAAAGCATTTGCGAAAGTTGATCGAATGATCTACAGTGGGTAGTGCCAGAAGTTTAGGCTTTAATAGATAAACAATCTGCTCCCAGAAGCAACACCTCATCGTGCTATTTCTTATACAACTTGCTGGCGTGGTCTATGAATTGGGTCAATTCACACAAGTAGGCTAATTTAGTTTTCCAACACCGTTTTTACCCTTCTGCTCATCCGTTCCGAAGACTGTTCAATTTCTCTCAGACGCTGGTGCGATGATCATAATGGATGCATAATCTAGTCACTGATCATCGGCTCGACTTCCGTTGGCGCAGCACTTGAGGAAGGCGGGGTCGCGATATTACAAACCATTCTCAGACCATCCTCTCCTGCACACGAACGAACGCCGCGTCAGTATGATGATGCTACTGACCGCAAGCATAGCAATTATTTTCTCTGATGGGACGCGTTGGACGATGACGGTTTGGGTGTGGGGAGAAGTAGGAGCCAGTAATGTCGCTTCACCGATATCATTGACGACGTGACGGCCTGACATTGACTTCGCGTAGCCACAGTGCGGACGGTAAAATAAGTGCCGTTCGAGATGAAAAGTGTGAGGTATTAATTTTATGCAAAAATCGTATTCAAATGCATTCATTTTATGCTATTTAACAAGTGGATATTACAAAATAATATGTGGTTAGGTGTTGAAGTTGGGAATATTTGGAACCCTATTGAAATCGGGATCTTCCGAAGCTATCGTTTCAGACTGTTGGATTTGCATTCTCTATCAATTCAACAGTACTTACGCGTAATCGTATATTTGAAGCTAGTAGCATCTAATTTGTACCCCACTGTACCATTGCCATTTCACACTACCGATCCCTCACCTATTCGCTCTCGCTGCTCTTCCGTCTCTTATCGCGACCGACGACGCGCATGCCCGGCGACAAACTTCGCGTCTCCTCAGTGCGCCGTCGAAGTCCGCCTGTGCACCACGTCACCGTCGCAGCTTGCGCGCCATTGCGCCATTGTTTAATTCCGTTTGTGTTTTTTTGCTGACTAATCGCGGCACGGTGCCACCATGGTGCAAAACTACATCCGGGAGTCGGTCCAGTTCGTGGTGTCGTACGCCCTGTGTCTGTTCTACAGCTTGCGCGTACTGTTCGGCATAGTGGTGCTGTTCGTCACCAAGCCGCACACAAAGTTCTGGGTGACCAAGGATCGACCGGTACCGCCGGAGTGTCTGCGCAATCATACCTACGGTGTCGACAAATACCAGAACGCGAATGTAAGCATACGCCGGTAGGCATGTACAGGCATGTGATCGTGATTCTCATACGCTGACTTCCCGACCTGCAGGGCATCAAGATCCATTACGTCGAGAATGGGGACCATTCCAAGCCGCTGATGGTGTTCGTGCACGGATTCCCGGAGTTTTGGTACTCCTGGCGCCATCAGCTGAAGGAATTTTCCAAAGACTACTGGTAGGTTTGCCGGTGACTGTGGTGCGGTCATCTCAGCGGGTTGAGTAACGTGTACCGGGAACCATTTCTCCTCCAGGGTAGTGGCGTTGGACATGCGTGGATACGGCGACACCGAGAAACCGCAGTACCGATACGCGTACCGGATCGACAACATGACGGAGGACATACGCTGCCTGGTGCGAGCATTGGGTAAGTGCGTTGGCCTGCTAATAGGCGCTAACAACTGGTCTCTATCCCCATTTGTATTACCACCTGTGTGCAAAGTTCACGCCCGGAGCATGACGGGCGCGTTGCGCGAGTGCGTGTTCACAAAAAAAAATGTATGGAAACGAGATAAGAAACTCGTTGAAAGATAATAGACCTCCGCCGGTGGAGCATCGTTGATCGATTTGCTCAGCAAAGCAACAGCTACCGCGTGGGTTTATGCACCAGCAGCTGAGACCCTCCGTTTGGCGGTTATGAAATTCAGCGTGTGTTGCTATTCGGTGACAGATGGAGCCGGTTGCTATGATTGTTTACGTTCGCTACGAGGTATGCGTGTGCGGGTTCGAATGGCGGAGCTAAAAATTATGCAAGTGTCAACAGATGATGAGTTGTTTTGTTTTCAAATATTTTTTTTTTATGTTTGTGGAAACGGCCAGCTGTGTACTTGATTTGTTAATTTTGACCCTCGCCCGAAAGGTGTGACAAATGTTGGGTAGGTTTTATGTTTGTCTTCAATACCTGGCGCGTGGATGAATTTGAAAGAAGTTCCCAGCCAACGCTTACTAGATCCGAGCGGAGCTCAATTAAACTATGTGTGTTTGCACGTGTCGTTAGTTTGTTGTCCGAAGGTCGAAAAAATAAAATTGGTCGATTCACCTTCACCTTCGATTTCGGTAGCCCGATAGCGGCGTAACCGGCTGCGAGATAAGATGGCTGGATGAGCGATGGGGCTTGGAATTTACCTTCGATTACCCGGCGACACTCGGTGACGACTCTGCATGATGGCTTTTATTTTATGGATTTCTCTGGTGCGGCACGCAGCCATGACCGGCAAAGGCCGTGAGTCACCGCCGAATGGATGCGGCACGATCTGTCTGTCCGATCAATGTAAGCGGTGGACTCTAACGATTTAATGGCTGTTTACCCATATAATCCTAACCGCCAAATCGCTTCGGGGTTTGTGGGACAAATGAGTCGTAAAAAGTGTGCTTAGTTCCTACAGTTGGATAAATCGAGTGGCTGGAAATAACTTTCCTATAGGCCGCGTTTAAATAAGTTTTAAAATGTTTTTATTTCTACTTTACTCCTATTATTTCAGGCCGTCAAAAGTTCACCCTGGTGGCACATGACTGGGGCGCGGTGATTGGCTGGCACTTTATCACCAAGCACATGGACATGATCGACCGCTACATTATGATGGATGCTCCGTCGCAAAAGGTGGCACGCAAGCTGTTCTCGACCAGCAAAACACAGTTCAAAATGTCTTGGTAAGATTTGGCAAAGAATCTTCTCGCAAGGCAATCGCTCTTCTCATGCTGCCCACTTATAGGTACATTTTCTTCTACCAAATGCCATGGTTGCCCGAGTTCTTCGTCCGTATGATGGACTTCCACATCTTCAATGTGGTATTCAAGGAGCACGGTGGACCCGACGTAATCGAAGCGTTCAAGTACACTTTCTCCAAGCCGGGCGGCATGACGTACCCGATCAACTACTACCGGGAGAACTTCCGCTTCTTCACGAACAAGCTGCGCCCGCCGAAGCCGAAAACGTTCGCACCCGGGCTGTACTTGCTGGGTGAGAACGATCTGTACATTTCGAAGGAGACCGGCCCGCTGATGCAGCAGGAGTTCGAGAACCTGGAGTTCCAGATCGTGCCCGGTGTGGATCACTTCCTACAGCAGCACAAACCGGAGGTGGTGAACCGGTACATGCGCGAATTTCTGGCGAAAAGCTAGCATGAATCGGTTTTTACCGGGGAAATCCAACCTCAACCCTGAGGACGCTCGTTGCTGGGAGCAATTTTATGTGTAAAATATATGTGAAAAAGTTACAGCGAAAGTTTCGAGCAGGTTATTGGAGCTGCTATTTTGCATCATTTTACAGCCCATAACCTTTATCGTCGTCGGCACTTTTTGCTACCGGCAAATAATAATAAAAAAAACATACAAACACATGGGCATTCTTTGGTAGTGTGAAAATGATTGAACGAGACGCGTGGGATAGGGTGGCAAAAGTTCACACGGTTTTTGGGTGGATCTGAAGCCACCCAAAGCGGCAAGAGGAAGCAAACATTTTCAGCGACTTTCTCAAGGGGCAGGAGGAGAGGGTGGTATGGTCCTGGGAATATTGCCGAAGTGGCGAACCGGCTGCTGTAAACGACTGAAACGACACGACGTGTACGCCATTGACGTCATCGGCCGAAGCTGACGTCATAAGGACGAACGGATTCTGCTCCAGTGGGAGGGGGAGGGGGTGGAACCATCGCGAAAAAGGATCATAGTGAATGGGTCGGTCGTGTACAGCTGGTGGGGGAGGTGGTGGCAGAAACGGGAAATGCTCTCCGGTTTTTACTACGGTTCATTCATTCGGTTCTCCCTGGATGTCCAAACACTCACACACACCCACACACCCACACACACACACATACACATGCCCGATGCACAGTCAGGTGCTGATAGGTTAGACTCCTCGCGGAAGTGGACGAAGTCAGTGGAGCGAGACGCTGCAGTTATGCTTATGGAAACCAACACTTGAACGCACCATTACTACCGAGAGGTTATAATTTTATGTGTGTTTTTAGCAAAGAACGCCCTGGTAAACGAACCGGTTACGTACGAGCGTTTGCAACATGAGAATTCCATTTTATGGACATGGTTTATCGCCTTCTGTTGGGGCAGTTCGGTGTAAGATCAACAACGTTCTTAGAAACGGTGAAAGAATCTAATTTGAGGATGTAAACAACGGCAACTCGCCAGCATTGTCTTCTCCATAGTAACCCGACGCAACAAACAGTAGCAGCGTTTGGGTATCTTCGATCGAACCACACTCCGTTGCTTTGAAACGTCACGGCTATGGTCGTCCATTTTTGTTGTTGTACAGCACCGTCCTTGTTGATGGTATCCCCCCCCGGGCAGGGGAGGGGGAGAAACACCGGTGGCATGTTTTCGTTTCACAACCGACAGCCATAATACATCAAACCTTCTCCTCCGATCGATAGCACCCTTGCAAAGGGACACTAGTGCGCATGGCCTCCTTGGTGAACAGCACAAACAAAAAAAAACCTACTGCAACCGAAGCACCACCGAAGCCGAAGCCGTTCGTTCACTACGCAATAGTTGCACACGGTGGCAAACACGACGCCCAACACCAGGCCAGGACTTTGTTGTATACGCACCAGGAGCAGCGATTCGGGATGCAGGTACACCCAGTCGATTGCAGAGTCCGGTAGCGCACGAACGTGCCGAGTTTCGGAAACGCACTGGAGTGCGCGCGTTTAGGGGTGGTCTGTAATAGGCATTTCAATTGCTTCCGGAAGATACACGGAAGAGTACGTGGGCTTGTGTGTTAGTGTGTGTGTGTTTATGTGCGCACGGAAATGGCAAAAGCTTCCAACCCAACCCGTGTACATCCCTGTCCTGAGAGGAGACTTTTCTCGTGATGCGAATGCGAACGAACTGATGTCCTAGATATTGGAAGTCTTGGAGAATTCCACTCCATAGCGTCCCACTGGTAAAGACTTTCCACGATCCTGGTCCTGATATTCTTTCTGCGATCCTCCAGTGTGTGCGTGCAGTGACGTGTCACAGTTTATCCCAATATCCTCCTCCCCATCGCCGTCCCAACACCCGTTTGTTGTGGTCAGTGTTGTCAGTGGCGCGTGAGTGGTTGTGCAATGGAGACAACGGCACGCGTTCATCAAACCAAGTCCGGTTCGCGGCACCGTAGTTCCCGGGCACGCCGCAGCGCAACACCGCAGCGGCTCGAGCAGCTGGAGCAGTCGGAAGTGCGTGGAAGCCCGGATCTGCCCACGCAAAGCGCCGAACAGGAGCTGGCGGTTGCTGGCGGTTCCAAAAATAGAACTTCCACCGGTCTGCGTACGGCGCGCCGTCCGAACACACCGGACCACAGTGGCGGTAGCACGACGACGAATGCGAGCAGCAGTGCGACGGGCACGTCGGTGGCAGCGCAGCAACTGCACCATAGCGCCAGCGGGGATAGTGGCCCGGTGCGGACCTCGCACACCCCGCGCAGCATCTCACCGGCGATGGCGACCACGGAGCTCGGTGCCGCACCGGAGGTGGTTGCGACCGATCTCGCCAGTCTCGAAACGGCCGGACCGGGCCGGACGGACGACAAACTGCAGAAGGGCATTCTGGGCTACATGGACCGGCAGCTGAAGGTGCAGTCACTGTCCGACCCGCAGAAGAGTCCCGCCCAGCGCAGTACGCGTAGCCGCAGCAGCCTCGAGAAGAGCCCGCGGCGGAAGCGCAGCAAGTCGGAGTCGCGACGGCGCCGGGAGCGGAAGATACTGGCCGCGGGCGAGATGGAGGTGCGGCAGGCGAACGAAACGCTTATGCGCTACCTCAAACAGTGTTCGGACTTCAACGATGCGTCCCTGTCCGGCGATCTGGAGATACCGGAACACCTCGAGGACCGGCGTGTGCACCGGAAAACGAAATCCCAGCGGGAACGGAAGCTTCACCAGCTGCAACCGGATCGTCCCGGTGGCAGGACCAACGGTAGGTTGCCAAATGTCGGTGCTAAAATTAGAACTTTCGACCTTCTGTACAAGAGTTCGTGCGTGTGTGTGTGGTTGCGTTGTGAAGCTGTGTATATTTACAGCAAGCCATGGCTTGCTATATGGTTTGTTAAGGTTCTTGTGACGAAAAAGTGAGCACGAAAATCGAACTCCGCCGCTGATGGGTTGAGCTTCATTTTCCAAAACTCTCCGTCCAGTTTGTGGCTACTGCCAGCCATGCTTTTTGTTCGGAACGGAATCGAATTTATTTCAGATTTACCACGAAGCCGTGTGCATATATGCGTGCGCGGACGAACCGACGACGGTTTTCAAGGAATTCTATTAATAATCTGTGCTACTTCCTACGCGTCCGAGCACCAGCGGATGCTTTGATGGCGTGAAACAGAGCTAGCTGCATAATTCTTTCCGAAACGGTGATTTGAGGAATAAATGTCAAGTTTGGCTGATGGGATATTTGTGTTGCTCCGGGGAGAACGGTTCCTTCGCTGGGTGGGTAGATTCACGTAACATTCTGCTTATTAGATTACGCTTATTAGCGTGTGAGCGCACGGAAACGAAGACAAATGTCACAAACAACATTAGCTCACCTGCTCAACACGTAATACCCGAATTTTGCTGTGCGGCGCAATTGTTACGGGGCGACACATCGGGGAGTTGACGTTTTCAATCTCATCAACCGATGGCAATGGCCTCGAACTGGAGGAGACTTTCTAGCAAATCGATAGCATCATGTTAATCCGGAGGGTTTTCGAATGGACGCCACGTTGCGCTTCGCTCTGTTATAAGAATTCCCGCATCCCTTTGAATTTTGTTCTGCGTCATTCCTCAGCGGGATCTCCCGTTCCGCACCGCAGACGCCAGAAGTGACGCTTTTTCCACCCGTGGGCGGCATTCGTATTCGTGTTTGTAAAACCGCGTCCGTTTGTGTTGGTGTTACCGGCTGCCCTTATCCTTGCGATCGTGGCGCGTTTCTCTGGCGCAATGACGTCACACCATCGTCCTAGCGATGGAGGGGTGGAGAATTTTATCAATATTATTGTGTACGCTATGCTTTACAGGGTGGTGGGAAGGCAATGGAAGATAGAACAAAGCACTGACGCTGACGTGTGAAAGCTTTCTCGCTCACTTTGAATCGAAATTCGACCGCGTTGGCGTCCAAATTTAGCATCTGCCAGGGATGTGCTGTGCGGACATTAGGGTAGGGTTCCTTTTTTCGGGTGAGAGAATGATACCTAGAGGGGGGAGTAGAATGAGAAGATGTCCTGAAACGATGGGACAACAAAGAACGACCGACCCAGACGGCGGAATCGAACCCTTGGGGTGGGTGGGTGTTTCGAGCTTTGATTTTTTCTCTCTTTTTCACCGCAAACGAAAAGGGTGCGTGACGTTCTAGGCGGCAAGATTACGGCTATTTTTGGGTATCCATTTTTGATTGTCCCAAACCGTGACGCTCCATAAGCTTGACGTTTTATTGCCCCGAACGGTTGATGTTTGTAAAACATTTTCGCGGGAAGACCGAAACGGCACGTCGTCTCGGCGATCAAATTTTCACAGAACAGCTTTCATTCGCATACGTCTGCTGACCTTTATTTTACCCAAGAATAAGGGTACTTCGCTTTTCGGTACGACTTGATGGAGGTCCAGTTGTTTCCAATAGTTTGCGTTATTTATTGCTGAGAACGTTCGTCCCCTTATCTAACTCATCCTTCCAGCTCGTCCGTGCTACGCGTATCTTATGCGGAAAAGTCAATGATAACTGCACCGTGAACTTTGCCCTCCTTCGCCCTGCTATCGGTGACCTTTCGAAGCTTTTCGTTGGCAGGCGAAGGCAACCGTTGACATTTAGTGGATGAAACGGCTGCGACGCGGGTACGAGGGAACTGGCCCAGAAACGGCGTGGAAGCGTGAAAGCGATCCAATGAAAAAAAAAATAACGATCTCCGACCTATCCTTCCTACTGCTGCTGCACGGATAGGACGAAAGGTTGGGCCGTAATGATAAGGCGGAACCATTCGTAGCGGCTCCCACATCAGCCTCAAAGACGCTCCTCAGCGGCGTAACTGTTGGCGGCTAACAGGGAAGGTAATTAATTCCGAGGAAGATGTGTGTTGCTTTTCTTTCGCAAGCTTTGTAACCGACCGGCAGCGGCGTTGGGAAATGGGATTATCGCGGCACAGTCGCAAATGTGCTGCGGTTTCATGCGCAGCCACCGGGCAATGTGTGCCTTTTAAAAGGATTACCCTAAAAGAGCCGTGTTTCTTCGAGGCTGACTTTGGTTGAGTAAACATCGTAGGTTGAGAGGATTCGTCACGAGGTTCCAGGGTGTGCAAGATTCTGTATCCTATAGTTTCGAGCTTCATTAATACTTCATTGAATGTAGTACACGAGTACAATAAGACGTGGGTATAAAAGTTGGTAGCAGTTACACCTTATAACACCTTTCTGATGTTTCAGCCGACGATCTGTTAAGCTATCATGGAGAAATCTACAATCCCTTCACACCGGTGGTGTCTCCGACGACGGAAGCGGTGGTCACACGTATCGACAAGATGTACATACAGACGGCTAGCGGCTACCGACCTGTTGACAATACCTACTCCTATCATAAGTCTAGGGCACTAATCGGCGGAGATCCAGAAAGCAATGGGTAAGCTGGGGTCAAAGCGTAGCTAAACCTTCCGCACAGCAGCCATTACCATTCTGTCCATCGTTACAGCCATACAATAAACAACTCGGTGCATCTTTCCTGCGCGGTGCAGCGACTGTGGCACCTTTTATCGACCGTCTGTCACGGGCTACTCGGAGGGCTGGCCTTTGCCCATCTGCTGCTGATCTGCACGACTAGACCGTACGACTGGGTGGACGCATCGATCCGACACTTCTCGGCGTTCGCCGAGGTATACGCCAATACGTTCTACTGCTTGGCCATCGTTTGTATGGTTTCAATATTCGATCGGTAAGGATGGCACGTGCCTTGCGGAACTTGAGTTTCTTTCTTATCGGTTTAATCGAATTCCAGGATGGACATAGCGTACGGCGGTGATTCGAACATTTCCTTCCGGTCGATCTTCATCATCATGATCTATGTGATGACGATCATACTGAGTCTGTCGGCTGGAACGATGGACGAACGGTTGTACGTTACTCCAACGTTAAATGTAACCGTCTGGGAAGAGGAATTGGTAAGGACTGGTGTTTTTTTTTATGCACAGGCAAGTCTGTTTACACCACAATTCGTCTCTATTCCAGGAAACGAATAAGGTTCTGAGCATCTGGAATGCTCTGTCGATAGCGCGAAGTGTTGGTGCAATCTTTGGCTGGCTGGTCGTCGGTTTCCTGCCCAATCAAGACAACTTGTACGATCAACTGCTGGAGATGGAAAAATATCAACTGCAGTGAGTAGCAGGCACCTTCTACGCGCTGCAGCCCAGGGATGGCGTCAAATTCTGTTTGTACATACTAGTGCAACTAGTGCAATAGACAGCTAATGGAACACATCCAGTACTTATTAAAGTTGCAGAACAATAATCACGCTTAGCTATGTTTGCTGTGGAGCAGGAGAACGAATAAAATCCGTTTCGTTAAGAGACGACAACGTTCAGGGTACTTGTGTGAAGATCGTGATGAGGGAAAGCATTGCATAAGTATTATTAACAAAAACTGCGAAGAATGAAGAGGTTGTGGTATCATTAGGCGGGGAACGAACGGGAGACGACTGTAATATACAGGCTAAAGAAAAAAGATTATGGAAATTGTGACAACCAGGAAAGGACTGATAATCATCCAAATGTAATCAAATGATAGCAATTACAAAGGTACACGAGTATAATCACACTCCCTAGATGCATCAAACGATGGATGGGGAAGGAAAATGGTTAGCGAAATGATATTAGGTTATTGAGACAATTAATTAATCTGTAAGAATATTGTTATTCACACCACATGTACCATACTACCGCTAATGTTCTGATTTCCGTACACCATAAACCGGAAGCGTAAAACGTACCGACAGAGTTACCATACTCCATTCTTTTATGTGCTTCAATTGATATCACAACAATCCTACCATAAATATTATTAATTGAAAATTTTGATCTGTAGTTTCTTCCGAAATTTGTTTTACAGAATGAACGACAATTAGAAAATATTCATAAGGAAATACATATCCAGAGGTGAGTATAAGTTTCACCACGCTTGTATCAAACGTCTTCGTGGTATAACACGGTTGTCAGACTTTTCGACATGCCCAAGGTGAGTAGCGAGTGAATATTTTTCCTACCGTCAATATCAATCTTGACTCAAACGTCAAACACGCTGCCGGATTGTAAACAATAACAAACACGTTCGTTCATACCGGTAGCGATGGATGAAATCGCGACGATAGGGTTTCAAATAATTTCCCTTGCTAAAGAAAAGTCCGAGGGAATCAACAACGATGATCTTTCCGAATCGCTACAGACCGTTTCGCCGGAAAATCGCGTGCAGGCGCTGAACAAACTGCTGCAGGAGGGTGTGCTAGAGATACTGAAGAAGGGCAATACGCTGATCTACCGACTGAAGGACCCCGGTAAGAAGTCGTCCGCTCCGAAGGACATCGACAATGAGGAGCGCGTGATATACAATATCGTGGAGGAGGGTGGGAACAAGGGCATCTGGATTCGCGATATACGCGTCAAATCGAACCTGGTCATGACACAGCTGACGAAGGTGTTGAAACAATTGGAAAACAAGAAGCTCATCAAGGCGGTCAAATCAGTTAACGTAAGAACGCTTGCAATGGGGTGACAGGGTGAATGAGATGATCTTACATTTGCGTTTTATACTTTATGCAGGCAAGCAAAAAGAAGGTATACATGCTGTTCAATCTAGAACCGGATCGTTCCATAACGGGCGGCGCGTGGTATCAGGATCAAGACTTCGAGGCCGAGTTTGTAGACGTGCTGAATCAGCAATGTTTACGATTTTTGCGCATGAAGCGCGATTCCGCCCGATCGAGCGGCGAGGGACCGTTGGCCGTGCAGAAGCTTTCGGAGTGTTCGGTGGCGGACGTGCATCGTTTCATCTCCGATCTGGGTATTAGTAAGATCAACCTGGACGAGGACGACCTGGAAACCATTCTCAAGACGGTGGTGTACGATGGGAAGGCGGAACGTATCGCGCAGATCGATGGTGGCTTTCTGTATCGGGCAGTTGAGACGCCTATCGCGGCGCCGGGTCTGGTACAGATGCCGTGCGGCATCTGCCCTGTGATCAAGAACTGCGCGGACTGTGGTGAAATCACGCCGAAGCTGTGCACATACATCAGCGAGTGGTTAGATTGAGCAAGGGTAATTGATAGACGAAACTGGATTTGTTACGAATAAAACGAATGAGGATGGATGACAATGTTGCGTTAATGGTTTCCAAGCGAACAACTTTCATACATCCATACACTCATGTTATCTTGGACGAAGAGAAATTCGTTCTGCAATAATTTTGCCGTTTGCGTTTTCATCTTTTCCATCGTTCATGTGTCCGTAAGCGTAAGATAAATGTGGCGTGGATTTTTGCTTAGTGCCAGATGTTGTTGAGCTGCATGCACTCACACATGGTCAGCTACGCTTATCAGTGGTGCCATAGATGTAAGGAAATGGAAGACATTTGCATAAAAATCCCATTGACGTTGGGTTTGACCCAATGCGTTTGATAAGTGTACATGGTTTAGTTCCCTTTTACCAGTGGTCCAGGACGGATCGTTCCGCTTCCAAAGGGTGATATTTAAAAACAGTGTTTTCTTCATAATGTTGCTGGCAAACATGAAGCAGCTAGTTTTAGCTGGCTTTTTGGGGATATTTTTCTTTGTCGGTGTCGTTACGAGCCAAACTGCAGCGCGGCGTTACAGTGGTAAGTGGTGATGACTGTTTGACAAGTGAGTTAGATTCCAATATGGCGGACACGCTTCCGGTTGACCTTTACTTTAGCCGTTCCTGCACGGCGTCCAATGACCAGACAGCTAGCAGCCACGTGTCCATCGCCATACATAGCGAACGGGGAAGGTAAAATTCGCAATCGCGGCCGCATGATACGGTTTGATTGTATTTACGGTTTTAAGCTGGTTGGCAATCGGTACGCCAATTGCCAAAATGGCCGATGGGATACGTCGATACCGGTGTGCGTCAGTAAGTGTCTCCTGTCTCGACTAAATACGAGTGAAGAGCGTTTAACGGCAGCTTTTTTCTTGTGTTTGCTTTATGAATAGAATCCGGATGTGCAACGCTTCCCACGGCGGATAAAGGGTATATCTTGTACGAATTGAACCGGGCGTCCGCGTGGCTATCGTGCTTTGAAGGGACGGAGCTGGCGGGCTCTAGAAATACGTATTGTAATGGCACGCATTGGGATCGACCGTTAGGTGTGTGTCGCAGGACGGACCAGACCACAGCTACCACGTGCGACTTTGAGGCGGAATCTCTGTGCGGTTGGACGAACGATGTACTGCACGACTTCGACTGGAAGCGCAGTGACGGTACGCTGAATCCGAGGGCACTGCGAACGGGCCCAAAGTACGACCACACGACAATGCAACCGAAGGCGGGACATTTCATGATCGTGGACTCAGGCGAGCAGCTCACAAACGAAACGGCCCGCTTCATTTCGCCTATGTATGATACGGAACACAGTGTTGGTGCGTGCTTTCAGTTTTACTATCACATGTACGGTGAGACGGTTGGCACGCTGAACGTGTATTTGAAACCGATGACCAGCGACCTGTATGATCTGAAACCATTATTTGTGCAGCAGGGTAACCAGAAGAACGTTTGGCATGAAGGGCACGTTGAGATAGCGCAGCAGTCGGAACGCTTCCAGATCGTCATCGAAGCTAGCCTTGGAATGCGCTACAAAAGCGATATCGCAATCGACGATGTTAGTTTGTTGCAAGGCGATAGTTGCCGTGTCCCTGTGGAGGATGGTTTTGACAATACGGAAGATCAGCCAACGGACGCTGAGAAGATTCCGGTGAAGATAGATTCGTGCGAGAATCGATGCGGGATCAGTATGGCCTCAGTGCTTAACACCAGTGATACGATCGTTCACTGCGATTGCCACGACGACTGTGTGACGAGTGAGAGCTGTTGTCCTGATTTCCGTGAAAGATGTGTCTTTGAAGTGGCGGGTCCTGCAAATTCAACAGTGAGTACGACTACAAGCGCACCAACGACTAGTACTACAGCGAAACCATCGCCAACAACCACGACGACGATGATGACAACACCAAGCACCACCACAACTACTACAGTTCGGACAACGACAACTACGACAACCGTCAAGATGACGACGCCTACTACGTCTAAAACCACTACGTTACGAGCAACAACGTCATCAACTGTTCCACC
The DNA here is from genome assembly GCA_000956215.1 of Anopheles farauti No. 4. NCBI lineage: Eukaryota > Metazoa > Arthropoda > Insecta > Diptera > Culicidae > Anopheles > Anopheles farauti No. 4. The sequence continues at coordinate 25,925 of JXWZ01000908.1, forward strand.
AACCACACCCAAGCGGTACAACTTCCGTCCATTACTACCACTGACCAAGAAGCCACGCACTACGACAACAACGTCGACTACGGTCAAAACTACAACAACAACGAGTACTCCTACTAAGACGACAACTGTTGTGATAACTTCGAAAATACCTACCACTACGACCCAGTCCGATATGGCATTCGAACCGACCGAAGCAGAGCCCCAGCCGGATGAAGTGTTTACCCCCGGGTTAGCCGCCATTGCGCCGATCTATCCAGATGAAAACATTCAAAAACAGCCCAGCCTGGTCAAATTCTTTATCTATGCCTTGCTGGCAGTATTGTTTTTTATGTGCATTCTTAGTGTCACGTATTACTTCGCGCGCAAATCTCGCTCCAGCGTGCTGGCTCGCTTAAAGGAGAAATCGCATAACACCAGGTTTGATGACATTCGGTTCCTGGCGGGCGAGGAGGATCTCGATTTTAACATTCCGCATGCGCCGGAACCGGGCGTGGAAGCGATGGAAGCAGACAAAGCATCGAAAGCCCAGACGATTGCTTCGAAACCGACTAAACAGAAACCAGAAGCAAAACACGCAAAAAAAGATTTGCCCAAAGGAGGAATGTCAGTAGATGGTAATGACGACCACGCTCGAGATGGGAGCGATGGTAATGATGATTCAACGGATGAAGAACATGGTAGTGGTGCGAAAAAGAGACATTCGAAGACGATCAAAAAACCATACCAGAAGTATGTGAAATACCATGACGAGGATATGGAATCGACCTTACTGTGAGTGATAAGAAGCTGTGGTGTGGTCGCTTTCAATGCAGGCAGAACAGCATAATGGACCAACCCGATAAGTTAACGTGTGTGTGTGCGTGCATTGTTTGTGTTGTCTTGAACCAAACAGGAAGTGCGATGCGCAATGGCCTGATAAAAGGGACTTATGAGAAAACATCAGCAGAGAAATATCTAGATATTTTTCACAACAACACGCACACGGATGCAGTTTCGATGATAGCTAAATAAGATATATCTTTTATTATTTGTTCGCAAAAACAAAATTAAAGTTTTATAGCTCTTAATGTTTGCTTGAACTGATTTGGACTGGTTTTGAATGGAAACATCTGCAAGCCGTATTCTGAACGAACAACTCCAACGCTCATTTCAAAACTCACGCTTGCACGCAGCTGTCAAACTGTAATGGTGTTGTATATAAACAAAGGGATTAGTTTTAATTTCAATTGTGTTCACCTGAAGCACTGTTTATGGAGTCTACTAACGTTTTCTACAAATGTATAATGGAGCCTCTAATTTAAATGGGGGTTGCAAATTCTTCACGAATTATATAACAATGTCCGTACGGGAAACCTCGATGTGAGTTTCAATTGTTTACCATCAGCTGTCAGCGACGTGTCAATTCTACGTGTCTCTTTTCACCGAAGGAAAACAAATTGTTTTCAGTCATAAAATTGTTTTTAAATTGTGTTTATTCGTGTTTCTGAAATGATTGAAAAGCTAAGAATATCCGAACATGTTAAGAAGGTATACATGGAAGATGAGTGGTTTAGCAGGCTCGTAATACCGAACAGGCAATAACAGGCAATTCTATTCCCAGCGTATCTGCAATTCAAAATTCGTACATTCGAACACCACCGGAGAGTTGTACGGCACCATATGTGACGGAGTGCCGACGGTGGTAGGATTTGCTCAGATTTTAAAAGACGTTGATGGTTCTACAGGATCGGAAAGCCCAGCTTCCGTGCAGCACAGCCTACCGAGTGGGCTCGATCTGATCGGTTGGGTTAAAACCGGACCGTACGAAGATCCGACAGACTTTCTGTTGAAAGCCGGCCCGGATGCGTTCGTCACGGACAATCCGGTTTATTTGCACTTCACTGGTGAGCCGGAAGCGGAACTACAGACGTTTGTCTTCGAGCAGCGCAAACTACAGCCAGTGGAATGTGATGTATTTGGCGACGAATTTCTCTACAGCGAATACTATTTGCTGCGGCTCCAGTGCACGCTGACTTTGGTATGTGAGAACACGGAAAAATCTGTGTGTGAAAATGCGTTCCGCCTGCGGAAACAGCTCGGCTCCGGAAGTGTGGCGTTTACCGTACCGACCGCACCGGATGTGATGCTAAGCGACTACGTCGTCACCGGGATCGATAAGGAGGAAAGTGTGGAGATGCTGTACGGTATGGCAACCGGGCCGAAGCCGGAAGTGGACGATGGATTCGGTACCGGTGTGCGGGTGAAAGCGCCGAAGAAAATTCCAGCCACCAACCGTCAGCGGCCAACCGCGTATCGGGTGATTGATTTTGGTTTGTTGGTGAAAAAATCGAAGGATGAGTTGGATGAGAAACTGCGCCGAGAGGCGTGCAATGTGACGATCGATCGGCGGAATGACGGGCAGACGGTGAAGGTACCGTTTCAGGTCGATTGTCTAAGCATGGTACACCGGACGAAGAAGCTGGACAAGTGCTTCGATAATATGGTGGAAAGTGTGGACTGCTCGTTGGGGTTGATCGAGGCGGCACTGCTAGAACAGTTGCGCGAGCAGAAGCGATTGTATGTGTCCAAGTGTTACCATTTGCTGCCGACGGAGTTGGGACACTTTGTGACTTGCGTGTACCCGTTCGGAGATGAGCTGAACGAATCGGATCCGTTCCTGACGCGGAAGCGTGCGAAGTTGCACAACCAGTTTCTGCTTCCACCTAACCGACCCTACTTCAGGAAGGGAAACGCCTATCCATTTCAGGCGAGCAAACAACTGGTTAATCCGCATCAAACGCTCGGCGTGCCGCGTAAGTTTAAACTATCATAGACTTGCCCAACCAAACAATGTTACAACGAAGCACTGATTCTTCTTTTACTGCTCTTTTTAACAGATCCGGATGGTCGTTCCGCGCTAGTCGACGGTGTCTACACCTACCATCACTACATGCAAGACGATTTCGATGATAATGGCTGGGGATGCGCGTACCGTTCGTTGCAAACACTCGTGTCGTGGTTTAATCTGCAAGGCTACGGCACTTCCGGCACAATTCCCACCCACAAGGACATCCAGTCGTGTCTGGTGCGCGTCGGTGACAAGCCGCGTAATTTCATAGGCTCGCGCAACTGGATTGGCTCGATGGAGGTGTCGATCTGTTTGAACGAACTGCTCGGCGTCGATTCGCGCATCATGGCCGTGCAGCACGGCAGCGAGCTGGGATCACGTGGCCCCGAGCTGCTGCACCATTTTCAGAAGGAAGGAACGCCGATCATGATCGGTGGCGGTGTGCTGGCCCATACCATCCTGGGCGTGTCGATGAACGCGGAGATGGGCGAGACGAAATTTCTCGTGCTTGATCCCCACTACACCGGAGTGGACGAGCTGGGATCGGTGCTCGCGAAGGGCTGGTGTGGATGGAAAGCGGGGGACTTCTGGGACAAGAGTGCGCACTACAACCTCTGCATGCCGATAAGTCCGGCTCAGTTATAAGCATTCGTGTATTATTATGCTGTACTTGTTTATGTTAGAGGAAAGTAAAACCACATCTTTCACGATTGTACGTAAAGCCTACTACTTCTATTTGTGCTTTTGAGTCATTTTGACCCACAATTTTCAACCGGTGACTGATCGATTGTAAGCGTACATGGAAATAAAATTAAACGTGATTAAACCGATTGTAAAAGTTGTTCATAAAAGGGTTTTCATGTATCAAAAGCGCATTGAATTTTATACGAAATATTGGGCATAACTGGAGCTCCCTTATAGCGAACTCTCCGCATTTAAGGGTAAAACGATGAGATTGTAAAGAATGATAGACGACGTTGAATGAATGCCGTACTGGGTTTATGAATTTTGGACAGCAGTCAAACGTGCTACAATGCTGAAAACGTCGGATAACAAATAGTTATTTTTTTTAATATGCCCCATGGAAGAAAGGAAACGTTTTTACAACTTATATAACTTATTGAAACGCAGCACGTTTCATAGATAAACCATTTCCTCAAAATGTCATATGCCTGGGAAAGCACAACATTTTGCGCTGAGTGCGATACTCTGAGACACTGTTTGGCTTTCACTCCATTTCATTAGTCTTTAATAATTTAAACCGACCTATTATAATCGATTAGAAGGATTTAATGGAATAATTTGTTGACAAAATCGACATACCAGCTACACAGTATGAGAATCGTATGACTATCCAGTATATAGAACGCTTGGTAGCAATCAAGAGGACGCGTGAGACCTGAGTTGGTTGATAGAAAAACATAAACACTGCAACTAAGCAAACAACTGTAACAACGCTAAACAACACACTGCAATGCGCACAATCAACACAATTTGTTATGTTATGCAAAAAAAGAACACATTGAAACTTAGAACATGTAACACTACGGTGTACCAAAACATTGACCCAGACATTGAAGTGCTGTGGACATTAACCTCCATAGCCGGCCGAGTGTTTTCCCTCATGCGTTATGGGCTTCACGGACTTGCAGCAAAGGGTTGTACCATGTAGTCACCGATGGCTTCAACCACGGATTAGGATTGGTGTCACTTGACCCGAATGCGGATAAAGGAAACGAATGCTGTACAGAATGGTGGATCGCCACCCGGGATGGTGCATCGCCACAGGTCACGTACGTACAATCAAGTGAAGTGCATAAAAACATTCCTGAATCATTATCCGAGACTTGCTTCGGAGGACTTGCTGTTGTGAAACCTACTGAGGCCCCAAACGGCGGCGAAAGGCGGCCAGTCACCTTGGTCCTCACTTATCACGCACCATTTTCCCGATGGGCTAGTTGTGATGCGTGAAAATTTGCAGCTTTTTTACCACTACGGAGCTCAATCTTTTCGATGATTTGGTCGGTTATATTTGTGCGCTGATAAGTGCATAGCTGCACAGTGTTTAATCCGTAACGCACTTATCAGGTGTGGAGGTTCGGAGCACCTTTAAGGGTTATAAAAGTAGTGTTGGTTTGGGGCGACGTGCAGTAGTTCCATGGCGATACGAAACGCCGCAGGTAGTCGTTGGTGGACGTAAGTGTGATTCAAGTTTCAATTATTGGTACAGTGACAGTGACATACGGGATTTTTGCTGGGCGTATCAAACACTTGTCTCAAAGTGATCAAACATCAACGAATTTTCGATCACATCATGGGGTCATGCGTAGTTAAGAATCACATTCCCTGGATAGCGATGGTTTGGGCCGTTTTGGGATCAAGTCTGCTAGCTCCATGTGAGGCGAAACAGTGCGGTGTTATATGCCGGGTGCGTGATCCTTTTGCGATCGGTAGCAGCCACGTGCTGAAAGAGTGCCTGTACGAAGTGTATCCAGTGGAGAGCACACAGAATGTGGGCGTTAGTGGATTAAATCTGAACACAAACGGTGACAGCCGTAATCGCTTGTTCACGCTGTACGGTGGTCCCAGCTCCTGCGAGTACTTCGGCACCATGATCCAGACGGCTAAAGGGCGTGACACACTCGTAGAAACGATTCGTCGGCAGCTGCAGAAGAGCGGCTACAAGGGATTGGATCTCCAGTGTGATCCTGTGCAGGCACGCGTTACGCAGCAAACGTACGCCGACTTTATGGAGCAGCTACGCAGTTACCTTGGCAACACGTATGTGATTATGGCGACGTTGAATAGCTGTCAACCGGAACCGCGACTTGTCGAATCGTTGAACCGAGCCGTGGACTTCGTCACGATCAATCCAGCGGAACAGGTAGAATGGGTCCTTATAATGTATTTACTAGACGAATGAATGATGTCTAATATACATCTTGTTTACTTGTTCATCATAGCCTTCGCTGCTGGCCAACGCATTGATGTTCGGTCTCGCCAGACATCGTGTGCTACTGACGACTCCTTATCCGGCTACAATTCAGTGCCCACTGAACAACGAGTACAAACTGAACGAAGTGTTGAACCAAATCGAACATCACAACCTGTTCGGAGCGGTCGTCCAACTCGATCGTGATGATGTGAACAATGCCTGCGGCGAGGGACCGTTCCCAATGTTCCGTAAGGTGCTGGATCGTCTCTGTCCGAATGCGGAGTGTAACTTTAGCGGTTTTGTGCGAGATACTCGCGACTGCGGCCAGTACTATACCTGCGACAATG
>JXWZ01000916.1:0-30657 GCA_000956215.1 Anopheles farauti No. 4
CGACACACGCAGGCACACAGGAATACACTCCGCAGGCTCTTCCCGATAGTACACCCGGGATGTCTACTCTCTCGCTCTTACACGATCGTGTCGTTCGTTTGCTATCGCGTTCGGCCGCACGCACGCATTGGATCTTCGTGCGCACAATTTCTCTCGTTCCCCATCGCTTTCGCTTAAGCTCTCCAGTGTTAGAGGCTAGCTCGTTTGTTGGTTCGCTAGCTCGGTCGCTCTCGTCGTCGTTGGCTTACGGTACAGCGTTATGCCTTTCTACAATTTTTTATAGCGACGAAATAAAGATTTATGTATAGATATTTTATTTAAAATATCAAATTTTGAGAGCCAGCTTGAGTCAAATGTCATTTTTATTGATAGATATTTACATAGTAAAGATTATGCGGTCAATGGAATATATTCTATTGATTCTTATGCCACAGGTCTTACCCAGTGTGGTGCCTGGGGTTGCTTCGACGAGTTCAACCGAATCGACATATCCGTACTGAGCGTCATTTCAACGCAACTGCAAACAATTCGCACGGCATTAGTGTCCCGCGTCTCATCGTTCATTGTAAGTTGGCCTGTGCATCTAAAATTACTTCCATTAGATACTAAACTACGTTACCGCACCATTCCAGTTCGAAGGCAACGAAATCAACCTCGACCCCAAGGTAGGCATCTTCATCACGATGAATCCGGGCTACGCCGGGCGGACGGAGCTTCCCGAATCGGTGAAGGCCTTGTTCCGGCCGGTCACCTGCATCATGCCGGACCTGGAGCTGATCTGTATGATCTCGCTCTTCTCCGACGGTTTCATATCGGCCAAAGTGTTGGCAAAAAAGATGACCGTACTGTACCGGATGGCGCGGGAGCAGCTCTCTAAGCAGTACCACTACGACTGGGGGCTACGGTCGCTGAACGCGGTGTTGCGTATGGCCGGGGTGAATAAGCGCAAGGCGCCAGAAATATCGGAGGCCGCCACGCTGATGCGGACGCTGTTCGATATGAACTTTCCGAAGTTCGTGTTCGACGATGTGCCGCTGTTTATGGGGCTCATAAAGGATCTGTTCCCGGGCGTGGACTATCCGCGCGTTGGCTATCCGGAGTTTGGCGATGCGGTCCGGCAGGTGCTGTTGTCGGATGGATTTGTGATCATTCAGAAGCAGGTACGAAGTGGCTGGTTCTTTCATCGGTCTCGCATTTGCATTTCGCATATTAATGAAATCATTTTTTTTTTTGCAGATGGATAAGGTGCAGCAGCTGTACGAAACTATGATGACCCGTCATTCGACGATGGTTGTCGGTCCGACCGGAGGTGGCAAAACGGTCGTGATCAACACGTTGATAAAAGCCCAAACCAACATGGGCCTACCGACAAAATGCACTACTCTGAACCCGAAGGTAAGATGCACTCAATATTAATATAGTGAATACGTCCTTTTTCACCGGTTTTAATCAACGTAAAACATACTCCTTTTTAAGGATTCAATATATTCGCTTGCGGCATAGGATCAAAAAACAGTTCCGATACAAACCAGCGTGGGCTTGCATTTTCCATTTCATAAGAACCCTTCAAGCTTGCTTTTGAAATCACATTTTCAGTGAACCAAATATAAGCTAATGGTAAATGGAAGGCGTTCATGAGAGGATCAGCAATGTTTGTAGCGCTTGGTCAGGGCAAACATGCATATCGAACCGTCCTCTCCAGCGAATGATGCAAATAATCGTTGTCTTGCAACGGTTACCGCGAAGATAAGCTCTTTGTGCGATTGAATCCATTTGGATGCACTCCCGTAGTCAATCCAATTTTAGAACTGGAAGAGCCAAAGGCAAACCACAGGCGCAATGCATGGCATACATTCTAGTTCACGTATAAATTAGCGCACGAAGTCGAGTAGCTGAGAGTATCAGCCCCGTCCCATATTCCACCATGCTGAATTGGTAAAAGAAGCTTGGTTTGGGGCGCCAGATGCGGCTGTGCTGTGCTTCGCTCAACCAAAATCAATGCATTTCCCTTCAATAGCTGCTTGTGGTGAAGTGGAGAGCATTGCGAGTGATATATATGGCAATACGCGGCTAGAGGTTTTGCCCGTCGCTTGTTTCGTGGGAGAAAAAATGAATTAGTCGATTGAATGTAGCGAATCCCTTTTTTTTTGCATCAACCTACATATTAGCCACTTTCGGTTAGGATATGAAGAAACCTTTTATGGCCAACAACATCCATAGAAATATTCAATCACTGTGAAAAAAGATAGGATTTCCTTATCTGTATACGATTCCGTTTGTTTTTCCCAACAGGCTTGCTCGGTGATTGAGCTTTATGGATTTCTCGATCCCAATACGCGCGATTGGATCGATGGGTTGTTTTCAAACATATTTCGGGAGATGAATAAACCTACTGACCGCGATGTAAGTATCGTAGCGAACGTTGGTGTTGTTCCATTTTGCAACTCTAGGTACAAAATGGGCTTAGCACTTTTTTTATCTTTCTGTTTACACCGAGTTTTTCATCATTTACGTACTAGGAACGCCGATACGTATGCTTCGATGGCGATGTGGATGCACTGTGGATCGAAAATATGAACTCCGTCATGGATGACAACAAATTGCTTACGCTGGCGAACGGTGAACGCATCCGGTTGAACAATTACTGTGCACTGCTGTTTGAGGTCGGCGATTTGGCGTACGCTTCGCCGGCGACTGTTTCACGGGCCGGTATGGTGTATCTCGACCCGAAGAACCTCGGCTACGAATGCTACTGGGAGCGGTGGTTGCGGGGGCGATACGCCGAGGAGCAGGAAGTGCTGCAAAAAACGTTCAGCGCCATCATTCCCATTGCGATCGATTATGTTCTCGAGGGTGTCGATGGTAATAATCAGGAGGATCCGCTGGACTGCGTCGTACATCAGACGAACCTGAATATGGTGGTGCAGCTGTGCCAGTTTTTTGACTCGATATTTCCGATGAAAGCCTCCACCAGCCCGCATGAGGAGGATGTGATTGCGTGTGGTTTCATTCAGTGCGCCTACCTGTCACTGGGCGCCGCACTGCTCGAGGAGTCGCGTGTGCGTTTTGATGCATTCATCAAACGGAAGCTGGAAATGCCGGTGACTGAAGATACGCTGGAAAATCCGGCGAGTACGGGCCAGCTGCCAACACAAAAGCCAACCCTATTCGATTATTTCTTTGATATCGAGCGAAAGCAGTGGCTGGCGTGGGAGTGGATCATACCAAGCTATGAACACGATGTCAAACTAAACTTCAGTGACATACTCGTGCCGACGATGGATACGCTAAAGATAGAGAAAATGTTGGATTTGATGAACAAGGTATGAACTCGTTAAGAAATTCATGTAAGATTTCTATTTCAACGATTTTATTGATCGTTTATATTTCCTAGGTTCGCCGGCCAGTCGTTTTAGTAGGCGATCCTGGCACGTCCAAAACTGCTGTCATCTCACATTTTCTTCGCCATCTAAACCGTGATTCGTTCGTTGTACTTAATATCAACTTTTCATCCCGAACCTCCTCGATGGACGTGCAAAAAACAATCGAGGCAGCGGTTGAAAAGCGTACCAAGGACATATTTGGACCTCCGGTTGGTAAGAAATTGGTCACCTTCATTGACGACATGAACATGCCTCAGGTGGATAACTACGGTACGCAGCAACCGATTGCGTTGCTTAAGTTACTGGTTGAAAGGGAGGGTATGTTCGATCGCACAAAGGACTTAAGTTGGAAGAAGTTTAAAGATATGTGTAAGTAACGATACTGTAAGCATTGAATTGTACTTCGATCGGCTGCAATGTCCACTGTTTGTCCATATTACAGCGTTCATTGCCGCGATGGGTCGTGCTGGAGGTGGCCGGAACGAGGTAGACTCTCGCTTCATCTCCATGTTCTCCGTAGTCAACATAATCTTCCCGAACGATGAAACACTGCACCATATCTATATGTCCATCCTGAAAGGACACCTGCAGCCTTTCCCCCCGGATCTGGGTACCAACGCGAACAAATTGATCGAGATGACGTTGGCGTTGTTTAAGACGCTCGTAACGAAACTACCCCCGACACCCTCGAAATTCCACTACATTTTCAACATGAAGGATTTGTCTCGCATCTTTGCTGGGCTGCTGCAAATCCATCCGAACTTCTTCAAAGAAACGCGCCACCTCGTGCGTGTTTGGCACAACGAGTTCGCGCGCGTCATTTGCGATCGCTTAATCAACGAACAGGACCAACAGTTCATGGAGCAGCAAATTAGCGAGCGGATAATGGAACAGTTTCCCATCCCGCGCAGCTTCCGGCATACGGTGCAGGTCGACCAGCAGCAGGGTCGGTTGGAGTCACGCATCAAGAGTGCCGTCGTGGAGCTGTCCGTGGCACAGTACGCGCTACGTAATCCGCTGCTGTTTGGCGATTATCGGAACGCTGTCAATCCGGCGGAAGAACGCTACTACGAGGATCTCCTCGACTACGAGGCGATATACTTCCTGTTCCAGGAGATACTGATGGAGTACAATGAGCAGCGCAGCAAGATGCATCTGGTGCTGTTCGAGGATTGCTTGGAACACTTGACGCGGGTTCACCGCACGTTGCGAATGCATCGGTAAGCAGGACGGGGTAGCAATTCAGTTTCTTTCTGTCTAAAACTAACTATTGCACATTTCCTCGCACCACAGCGGTCACGTAATGCTCGTCGGAATCGGTGGTTCGGGCAAACAGAGCATCACGCGCCTAGCCGCCTTTGCTGCCGGTTGCGAAATTTTCGAAATTGTACTAAGCCGCGGCTACAATGAAGCGTCGTTTCGTGAGGATTTGAAGGCGCTGTTTCTGCAAGTCGGCGTGCGGGGCGTGAAAACGTGTTTCATATTTAAGGCCGCACAAGTAAGTCTTGGCGTTAGGCGTTGCAAATTTCAATTTTGGTTTTAATGCCTGGTTTCCCCCTCCGCCCGACTGCCTGCTGCCATCTTTAATCCACGGTTTTTGCTGTCGGCGTACGAAGATTGCGGAAGAAGGATTTCTGGAGTTCATAAATAATATTTTAACCACTGGAATGGTGCCAGCAATGTTTACCGACGACGAAAAGGATCAGATAATTGGTCAGTGCCGCGGTGCAGCGCAGGAACATGGCTACGCGCCCAGCAAGTACGTTACGGGGTGGTATTTATTACGCTGGCAGGAACTTTTCACAGCTCTTGGCAGCGGTAGTTTATTGGCCGCCGCGTCCGGCGAGCAGCCTGTAGCTGCTATTGTGCTACTGCGCTGATTTCCTGATTCCCTTATTATTTTTTTGTTGTTGCTCTCTCTCTCCTCGCCACGCCATTTTAAATCCATTTATCGCATCTTTCATCCTTCTTTTGTGGGCCCGTACGTGTGTGCGGGGTTTTTGTTTTCATATCCGCTGTTTTATCTACTTCCTGCGCAGGGACGCCGTTTGGTCGTTTTTCCTCGACTGTGCCATACGAAATCTGCACGTGGTGCTGTGCATGTCGCCCGAGGGTGACGCACTACGCAACCGATGTCGCAATTTCCCCGGCCTCGTAGGCAGCACTACGATTGATTGGGTGTTCCCATGGCCCCAGCAGGCTCTGTTCGCCGTAGCGAAGGTGTTTTTAACAGACCATCCGAAGGTGAGAGCGCATCAACTTGTTCACACAAAAAAGGAACCGTTTCGGGGGCTACAACATGCGATGCTTTCTTCCACCTCACATTTAGATTTCGGACAACTATCGGGAGCCAATCATTGCTCACATCGTCCACGTACATCAATCGCTCAAGAGCTATAACGTGCAGTACCTGATGAAGTTGCGGCGAAAGAATTTCGTTACTCCGAAGCATTATCTTGATTTCATCAATACCTACTTGAAATTGATCGGTAAGTTGAACACTAGCTACATACACCCACCTAATTTGCAGATGCGAACACTGACGCGCTTGCGAGAAAACGTTTATACGATTCCGCTTTGGTTTGCTACATTGGTAACGCTTACCTGCAATCAATTTACTGGCCATAACTAATGTTGCCGAAATGAGTGAATTCGACGAAAACACCCATATCAATTTGTTGCCATGGCCATGATTGGTGTCAGCAGCACCGAACCCGTATCCGTAACGCTGTCCATCAAATGTCTCATCGCTCAGTCAAGCGTCCATCGTTTCTTCTGTGAAACTCTTCTTGCATCTGCCAGAGAGCAGCGACAAACAAAAAATCCTAGATATTTCGTGGATAAGTACGAGGGTGTGTGTGTGTGTGTGTGTGTGCATGGTCCATAATTAATTAGCGCAGCATTATCCGGAATAATCGATCATTCGTTCGCACTTGAAGGCGGCTATTTTTACGAACATAGCCTCGCCCATCAGTCCTCCACCGGCAGGCATGCCGCTTCCGGTGTAGCTGCGCCAGGGAAAAGTGTGCGACTGGAAAGAGCTTAGTCACATCAAGCAGAAAGACTAATATGTGCCTGGCTGCCTAGCCTAGCATCCAACGCTTCTCGCTCCGTATCGGTTCCGGTGATGCCATGGACCATCGGTTCGTGTTTCGCAACACCTCCTGCGTGCTATCGTTTTTATTTTTCATCCTCAGATGGGTTGTTTCCGTCGGCCGGATGTCACTGTTGGCGTTGGTGTGGAACGGGAGGGCAAAATGTGGCTGGTGTGCGGCCTATCGATGTCGGTGGTTCGATCCGTGCCGGTATGGTTAAAACGGCACGGAACCGTTCCCCGTGGCGGGAATGAGTGTTCCAACCCTGATACGGTTACAACCCTAGCTCAGCCAAGACACCCGAGCGAAAGGACCTGTTTCGATTGAATGTGGAGGCGCGAGCAGAAAATAAATATAATATAAACAGCTCCTTCTGCCTGCGTGTCCCCGGGACGCGCACCAATGGAAAAGGGAAAAGCGATAGGGCGAGGAAAAAACGAAGGGAAAACGCTGTGGCAAAATAAATGTTCATCTTTCATTTTCAATTTGTCACGCTTCGCCAGAGGAGAAAGATAATTTCATCATGCAACAGTGCGCTCGACTATCGGACGGAATCGAGAAAATTAATGAAGCCTCACTTCAGATCGATCAATTGAGTATCATCGTCGAGGAGCAACGGAAAAATGTCATCGAAGCGGCGGACCGTTGTGAATCGATGCTGGCGGGAATTGAGACATGTAAGTATGGAATCACTTTCCCTCGTTGGCGTCGGGTTGTTTTTCCCGGAAATAAGAACACATTCATCGCCGGCGGGGTAGTCGGCTCTTAACGCTTCTTGATGAAACTGTCTACCGTGGTTATCGCTTTCCTCCGGCAGCAACCGAAAAGGCCAATGTGAAGAAACTGGAGGCGTCGGAGAAGTCGGTCGAGGTGGAGCAGCAAAAGAAAATTATCACCGTCGAGAAGGCCGAAGCGGAAGAAGCCCTTGCGGCGGCCCTGCCAGCTCTCGAAGTGGCCCGTTTGGCGCTTTCGGATTTGGACAAATCCGATATCACCGAGATTCGCAGCTTCGCCACCCCACCGGAGCCGGTGCAGGTCGTTTGCGAGTGTGTGGCCATTATCAAGGGCTACAAGGACATCTCGTGGAAGACGGCCAAGGGTATGATGTCGGAGGGCAACTTTTTGCGCAGCTTGCAGGAGCTGGACTGCGACGCAATCACCCAGAAACAGGTGGCAACGGTGCGGGCAAACATGAAGGTTAGTGCGTGCTGGCCCCGAGCTGGAAAATAGTTCCTCTGCAGCATGTTTTACGTAAAATAATCATTCCCTTACACTTCCTCACACAGCGATCACAAAAATTGGACGAAATGCAAAGCATCTCGAAAGCCGGCTACGGATTACTGAAGTTTGTCCGCGCCGTGCTGGGTTACTGTGATGTGTTTAAGGAGATTAAACCAAAGAAGGACCGTGTCGCTTTCCTGGAGTCGGAGCTGAACGGTCAGATCCGGCTGCTGGTGAAGCTAACGAACGAAATCGGCAAACTGGAGAACGAGCTGGCCGAGCTGAACGGCAAGTACGCGAACGCCATCAAGGAGAAGCAAATGCTGCAGGAAATGATGGAGCAGGCGGAACGGCGGCTGCTCGCTGCAGACAAGCTGATTTCCGGGCTCAGCTCCGAACGCGACCGGTGGGTGATCGATCTGGGTAAGCTGCAAGTCGAGCGTACGAAAGTCATCGGAAACGCGCTGCTGTCGGCCTCGTTTTTGGCCTACATGGGCCCATTTTCGTGGGAGTTCCGGCGGGCGATTCTCTTTGATGATTGGCTGGCGAACGTGGTCGCACAGGAGATTCCCTTTACCGTTCCGTACCGCGTGAACGGCAACCTGTCCACCGATCTGGAGCAGAGCACATGGGCCTCGGAGGGTCTGCCGCCGGACGAGCTGTCGATACAGAACGGCATACTCACGACCAGAGCGTCCCGGTTTCCGCTCTGCATCGATCCGCAGCAACAGGCGCTGTCGTGGATACGGAAGCGGGAGTCGGCCAACAACTTAAAAACGCTCTCGTTCAACGATAAAGACTTCCTGAAGCAGCTCGAAATGGCGATAAAGTACGGCACGCCGGTACTGTTCCAGGATGTGGACGATTACATCGACCCGGTGATAGACAATGTGCTGGAGCGGAACGTGCGGGTGCAGGCGGGCCGCCAGACCGTCACTATTGGTGACAAAGAAGTAGATCTGGACGCCAATTTCCGGCTGTATTTGACGACCAAATTGGCCAACCCGAAATTTGACCCCGCCGTGTACGCAAAGGCGCAAGTTATTAACTACACAGTGACCGTCAGCGGGTTGGAAGATCAGCTGCTAAGCGTGGTGGTGCGCGCGGAACGTTCGGATCTGGAAGAGCAGCGCGAAACGCTGATTGCCGAAACAGGGGCCAACAAGGCTTTGCTGCAGAACTTGGAAGATTCGCTACTCCGCGAGCTCGCGACATCCACCGGCAACATGCTGGACAACGCGGAGCTTGTGACGACGCTGGAAAGCACCAAAGAAAAGGCGGCCGAAGTTTCGCAAAAGATTATTCTCGCCGAGCAGACGTCGAAGGAGATCGATCAACTGCGGGACGGTTACCGGCTTGCGGCGCAACGCGGCGCCATACTGTACTTTGTGCTGTCCGATATGGCGGCGGTAAACGCGATGTACCAGTATTCGCTAAACTCATACCTTGAGGTGTTTAGCTACTCGCTGCGTAAAGCCGTGCCTGATAATGTCCTCTCGAAGCGATTGGACAACATTATTAACACCCTGACGCGGAACGTTTACGAGTACGGGTGTATCGGTATCTTCGAGAAGCACAAGTTGCTGTACTCGTTTCAGATCACGATAAAACTGGAGCTGAACAGGGGCACTCTTTCGCAGGCGGAGGTCGATTTCTTCATCAAAGGTAAGGTGTCGCTGGAGAAAACGGAACGACCCTGCCCCGTCACGTGGATCACCGAGAAGGGATGGCAGGATATCGTTATGCTCGGGGAAATGTTCCCGGAAAAGTTTGCCGATTTACCAGGCCATATCGAGGGCAACATCTACGAGTGGAGCAGTGTAAGGATATTTTTAAAGCAAAACACCGCAGTACTGTTCTCACCCTAGCATCCTGATTTTTTGTGTTTTTTTTTTCTTCCACCTTCCCTAGTGGTACGATTTGGACGACGCCGGAGGCTACGAGTATCCGGGGAATTTTGAAGAGCGAATGTCACCGTACGATGTACGTCCAAGATGGCGAGTTTGTTTTGCTTAAGTGTAGTTACTCATTCCAATGCGTCTGGGACTTATGCTCCATTTCAGCACCTGTTGCTAATGCGATGCTTGCGGGTGGACCGTGTTTACCGGATGCTGAACAACTACGTCTCGCAAACCATGGGCGAAGAATTCATCACCCCGCCAATACTGAGCTTCGACGCCATCTACGAACAATCGACGGCCTCCACGCCGGTCGTGTTCATCCTGAGCCCGGGCTCCGATCCCACATCCGACCTGATGAAGCTCGCCGATCGCTGCGGTTTCGGTGGCACCAAGTTTAAGCATATCTCGCTCGGCCAGGGCCAGGAGGGGGCCGCCCTGCGGCTACTGTACACCGCCCTCGAGCAGGGCCTGTGGCTGATGCTCCAGAACGGCCACCTGCTGATCAGCTTCATCAAGACGCTGGAGAAAATAATCGATTCCATCGAGAAACCGCACCCGGACTTTCGGCTCTGGATAACGACCGACGCAACGCCGACATTCCCGATTGGCATTTTGCAAAAGTCGCTGAAAGTCGTTACGGAGCCACCGAACGGGCTGAAGATGAATCTCCGGGCCACATTTTTCAAACTTCGCCAGCAGACGCTCGACTCCTGCACCCATCAAGCCTTCCGGCCATTAGCATACGTTCTGGCGTTCTTCCACGCCGTGCTACAGGTAAGCGGGGGTACGCGAGGCGGAGATTTATCCAACGGATAGATTTATTTCCCCGCCGCGCTTCCTTTCACCGTGCTCTCTTCCCAAGCCCGGAGGGTGTGATTTGGGGACTGGCTGGAATCACAAGCGTCGCTTTCATCAGCGAAATCTCTTCCATAGTGCCTTGAGGCGGAACGAGCCAGTAGTAAAAAGCAGAAAAAAAACACACACACACACACACACTCACAAGTTAGATGTAAATTTTATCTCTTTTTCCACTCGCTGCAATCCCTCATGAATAATAAGAATCGTGATTTTTCTCGTCCGTCGTTCATCTACGCAAATCTCCTAAATCAGATAAGGCACCATCCCGGGCGGAGTTTCACGTTTGTGGATAAACTTTGCTTGGCGAAATGCATCTGAGCGTTCTTGCTTCCCTTGCTATCCGCGTGCTATCCGGTGGCTCGTTTTCTTCAATCCGCCCGACTGTGTTACCTGCGTACAATGTTTTACACAAAAAAGGGAAGTAAATTCATGGAATGCGTTTGAAGAATATGATGCATGATGATCACCGATGATGGCACGGCTTGTGACGTCCTGCTGCTACGACAATCCCTATGATTACACACAAATGACCCCCGGCATCGGAAAGCGCCGGAAGGATTTTTGGCATGCTCTAGTTTAGTTGTGTATTTATACGTTGATGATGGAGCGGTTTGCTCCGGCAAATAGTTTGATTGTTTGAGCGGAAGGGAAGATAACATTCTGCTAGTACGTAGGTTTATCCGCATGCATTCTCTTTCAACTAGGAACGCCGAAAGTACGGGAAGCTGGGCTGGAACATTTGCTACGATTTCAACGAATCCGACTTCAGCGTCTGTCTGCAAATTCTCGACACGTACCTAACGAAAGCGGTCGACTCGCGCGATACCCGCCTGCCTTGGAATAGTTTGAAATATTTAATTGGCGAGGTACGTATGCGTCGGCTGCATTGCCATTTTCCACCAGACCGAAAAATCTTTCACGGCGCGCTTTTTCGGTAGGTCATGTACGGCGGCCGAGTAATCGACGACTTCGACAGGCGCATCGTGCGAACGTACATGGACGAGTACATGGGCGACTTTCTGTTCGACGCGTTCCAACCGTTCAACTTTTACGCCGACGAATCGTGCACCTACGCACCGATTGCCGCACCGAACCGGGACGAATTTATCGGTAAGCGCCACTTGGTCAAAGGGCCCTCGAAAATTCATTGTTTTTAAAGCATCACTCACGCGGCATGAGGAACGGGCGTGGGTTTATGGTTTATAATTTCAGCCGCCATCGATAAGTTGCCCCTCAACAACACGCCGGAAGTGTTCGGTTTGCATTCGAACGCCGAGATCGGTTATTACACGACGGCGGTACGCGAAACCTGGGCGCACCTGATTGATTTACAGCCACAAACTGGTAAGTGGGTGTTGAGGGTTTTTTGAGCAGGCGACCAGGGGGATGTGATGTTCACATCGTATTTAATCAGTGTCGTATGGTACGAACATTGCTGATCAACCGACGGGTTTGAGCGTAGTTTTTGCGTAAACTTCAATCGGTATATTTCAATTATTTAAAATCACTAAATATTTCCTACCAACTTTGGGATAGTTTGCGTGGGCAACAAATTTCTCCGCGCTGTTGCCGAAGGAAATGGTATGTATCGGGTTGCTGCGAAAGCGCTCTGCCACATTTATCTACCCCATGTATTTGCACTTAAATCAATAGCTAGATAAACACTGCCTGTTACTGTAATCGATGATTTGACGCAATCGGGCCAGCGCAAATGAGCGCATATTTGGTTGATTGATGAGTATGCACCTCGATATGTTGATCACCGTTTTTGACGCGAGCATCCCACCCATCCACCACCACGTAGCTTTTCGATCATCAATCACACTTGTCGGTAGCCGTAGGCCGTGTCCTGCCCGGTATTCCGGCAAGTCACGGGTTTAGCAAATGTTTGAAATTTTACGCCTCAACAATGACACTATGTGTGCGTGTGTGTGTGTGCGTGCGTGTGTGTGTGTATGTGTTTGTGCTTCGGAGAGCAGTACATACAAACTGTATGCCTGCCGGGCACCCATTCCAGCGGCTCACCTGTCACCCACGAAATCGCTTCATCATTCGCACAGGTGCGGACACGGGCGGCATCAGCCGGGACGAGTTTATCGACAGGGCGGCCGTGGACATTTTGAAAAAGCTACCGAAGCCGTTCGATGTATGGCGCGTGAAGAGGGCGTACCAGGTCAACATCACGCCGATCTGCGTGGTGCTGCTGCAGGAGCTGGAGCGCTACAACCGGCTGATCCAGCGGATGGAGCATACGCTGAACCAGCTCCGGAAGGCGCTAGCCGGCGAGATCGGCATGGATGCCGTGCTCGACAATGTGGCCCATGCATTATTCAACGGGCAGCTGCCGGATGACTGGCGAAAGCTGGCACCGGCCACCTGCAAACAGCTCGGCGACTGGATCGAACATTTGCTGGTAAGTGTGCGGCTCGCTAATCCCGCTGTGCGTTGGTTGTTGGCGATGTGACAGCATCGCTTCGCTCCACTTGGGCGAGATTAAACGAACGTTGATGCAGCGGACGGGACGGCTAATTATAAAAATACTCTAAACTTTTTCCATCGCGCCCAACCGCTGCACCCGCTCATGCTTGCCGCAAAACATTCTTCCCTTACCTCGGGCACGTGTGCACTAATGATGTGTGTGAACTGGACCCGCAAAACTGGACATCCTCGGAACCGTCGTGTCGTGCGAGCAGCGAAGATCACAGCAGTATAAATATTGGTCAGTTTCTGGTGAACCGCTCGTGATGTGGCTGTCCGGTCTGCACATACCGGAAAGTTATTTAACCGCATTAGTTCAGGTAAATTAAACATACAGCATATAAATTACATACCGCGTCGTGCGCGCTGCGTTACACACATCGCCTATGTGTTGGTTACAACGCTTATGTGGCATGATGTGAGCAGCAGTGATTAAACCGTATTTAAGCAAGTATATGTGCAAGTGTTGAATTAGGTTTTATTTCCAGGCTTTATTTTAAGTTGTTATTTCATCAGACAGGAACTATAAGTGTGTTTTAACCGTAGTTAATAATTACTCAGGATATTTTTTTTGCATACATTGTAATTTTTTCCTTAAATTATGTGGCTATAATTCCCGTAGATTTTATGCAAAAATTTCAACAACCTTTTTTCAATTTTTTGCCCGTACCACGAAAAATTCACCATTTCAATTAAACAGTCGGTGATATTTTCTATAGAAACAAATTCTTAGTTTATATGTTAAATTCCTGAAGTAACCGTTTGAGGACATGTCATAATTTTCCACCATTGTAATAAATCCAATGCAGCCACGGTAAATTTTCTTTTAACGTTGGGTTTGGTTAATGTTTCATACAGCAATTTATGAAAAATTATTTGTATTCGTTTCATCTTTAAAGAATCTGTTCAATTTGTAATGATTTAAAACGAATAGATTTCATAATATCGTTAACTGGTAAAGTTCAAGTTAAAACAACTAGCTTTTTTTCTGCATTACACTATGCCCATCTTGTGAGTTACTGGAAGTATTCTTATATTTTTTTCTGCACTTGCTTTTTATGTTTCATTAAGCTGTTTCTGGAGGCGTTTGAGAAAAGCTCGAGCTTCGACGCAATAAGTTAAATAGCTGCTCTCATATTAAATCTTTTCAATTTATTTGCTACTGATTTGCATATCATTGCGCTCAATATCACAACACTCCCCGCTACCATGGCACTGATCCTTATCGCTTATAGGGTATTCGTTTTGCTACTCTGTCACGCACATTATTCCTCTCTCACTCGCTCCCTCTGTCTCTAAATAAATTCGCAGATCGCCTGCCGGAAGAACAACTGGCCGCTGGATCGTTCGACACTCTTCACGGCCGTCACGAGGTTCCAGCGCGAGGACGAAATCGAAGAGCGGCCCGAGGCGGTAAATCAATTTGGATTAATCTCTTTCTCGACGATTTCATTAGATCCGTGAGATTAGTACTATCGTACGTAGGATGCAGAATCGTTCCCGTCCATCCGTCGCTTGCCATCGCAGCGAACTTTGGATTGCAATTCGATTAGAAGCTAAGAACTTTGGCTTCACTGCCATGCCATGCGACGGTGCCGATTGAAGGGAAGGCCTTCGTTTGCAGCGTTCGATTGAATCGAATCACATCCGTTGCCCGTGGTGTTAAAGACATTTTTCTTCCACACAACCATGCCACCCATCTATGTATAGGCCACCCACTTATGTATGTGTGTGTTTGTGTGCGTTTCCTTGGTTGACGTCCGACCGCCTGCTGATGGCAATTGGCTGCACCATTTTCGTTTTTCTTGGTTTACCCCAAACGGATGCGATATTGGTCTCTTTATCGGTTGCAACATGCCGTTTGATAACTGCTTCTAATTCAATATGGATCTTCTGGTGCGACTCATGCGCCATACTTTATCCAACTCTCGACCCAGCCGCGAGGCCACAAATCGAATCGTTCTGCCCCACCGGGAACAAAATCCAATAATGCATCCAATGATGCCCGGTGATGGATGTTCTCCAGCAAAAGGGAGCTGGGTAGCGAAATTAGCCATGTTTGACATTTGATTTTTGCCCTTCGGAACATTCTACAAATGACATCCGACCAGCAGCTGTGAAGGATTTGTAAAGGCCTAAGCGAATATGTATCTTACTCGCGGAAAATAGCTCCTATTTTGGGTGAGAGAAATCTGCGGGACGAGAGAATTAATTTAATTCTGTATTTTCTAGCCACATCGCTACCTTCATGTACGGAGCTAAAAATGTGCTGAATTTTTGCTTTGTTTAATACCCATGCCAGCTTTGTTGGACAGTCCCGCTAGCGTTCTGTGGCTGCGTGCATTCACCCACGTGAACGGGGCGTCCACGTGCCCTAACCTCACTTCGTTTCCGTCGTATGCAATTTGTCTTATTTGTACGTTCGTTCTTTTTCTCCATTTTCTACCCCGTGGCTACCCGTTGGGATGCGGTCCGGATGGTGCTGCCACTGCTACGGGATGCTGGTGATAAATGCAGGGCTGCTACGTGACCGGGTTATACCTCCAGGGTGCTCGCTGGGATCCGGAAAACCGATGTCTGACACGTTCGACGCCGAAAGTGCTGGTCGAACCGCTGCCCGTGCTTTCGATTGTGCCGATAGAAACACACCGACTGAAATTACAAGTAAGTAAACGCGGCTCCGAACGTCGACGACCATGCCATTGCACGCCGCTCCCCGCTTTATTTGATTATGTTTACCACTGTCACATACCGGTGTTTGATAAACATTTCGATTTACCCGGTGCCCGGTTCGCTGCCGGACGGCGGTTCGGTTCCTTCGCGTGGAAACTTCACTTTAACTTCCGATCGTTCATCTCATCTCTTCTTGCTGCCAGCTGCTGCTGGCGCGGCGTTGCGGTGGAGATGTTTGGTAAAATGTTGGTCAACAGCTCGGTAGTGATATTAATTGAGTAACCCATCGGTTGATATTGACCAACGCTAATGCTTTATTACTTGGTTCTTTGCTTCTTCCCATGCCCGGCCCGATAGAACACGTTCCGAACTCCCGTCTACACCACGTCGGAGCGTCGTAATGCGATGGGGGTGGGATTGGTGTTCGAGGCCGATCTGCGCACCGAGGAACACTGCAGTCTCTGGGTGCTACAAGGTGTCTGCCTGACGATGAATTTGGACTAAATCAATTTTGCTTATGGTGGAAATACAAAATCTACGCAAACACTGATTCGTTTCTTTTCAGCATCGTAATGTATTGTTGCAATAAAGGAAATATTTAGCTCTTTGCCAAGTTTAGTACTTTTCAAAATGCTTTGTATTTCCATTTCACGGAAACGTCGATGTAAATAAATATATTTAAAAACTATAGCCAACGATTAGGATGAATAAATTCAGTATTGTTCTTTATATGGGATTTTGTAACACTGACCTTCATATGTTTTTTTTGTTAAATTAGCATATTACATTAAGCATAAAAAATGGATTTGAGTTATTATTGAAATATATTTGCTATGTTTGCCATAAAAAATAGCAAAAAAAAACTATATCCTTCGAATGCATTGAAGCCCTAATAATAACATACAATTGTAAAGAATAATATTAAAACTCTTCTGCTTTATCCCGTTTGCTGTACAAATGTTTGAAGACAAGACATTCAATATTTTTACTACGAAATTTCTTCGTAGCTTCTAGCTTTACAAACTTCAACCTTCCGTTACGACCGAACCGCGTTTGTGCGAAGCGCCTGCGCGCTACTTCACGTGCTTCTGTCAGTCGAAACAGATGTGTTTTTGAAAACAGTCCAGAAAATCGATAATTTCATACGCGAGCAGTGCGCCGTAATGGTGAACGGGGAAAGTGATAAGTTCCGCTGGTGAAACAAAAGGGACATGTGCGAAGTGTTTGTGTTTCGTTGTACGTAGCAGCCCAACTGGAGTACAGCAGGATGTTTATGGACGATAGCGGTATCGAGAGTGGCGACAGGCTGGAATCGCTGTTCATCGATGAACTGGCGACCTTCGGAGAGGACCATCTGCCGAAGGATACCACGGTAAGCAGAAGCTGCTGTTGACCTGCTGGCAAAACACTGGTTTGATGCCCGTTGCTGTCTTTCCTCGCTCCGCCCACAGCCAACAGCCGCCAAAGGTGGTCTGGATTCCGATGCGGAAAGTGACATTTACTCCAAGTTGAACGATTTCGATGTGGTATTTGAAACTCCGGGTGAAAAGTTGGATCCGGTGCGGGCCGCTGTGGCAGCCGCCGCCGCCCCCGTGTCCGATTCCGAGCGTCTCACCGCTGATCAACGCCACGCCACCAGCACGGCCGGACGGAAGGTTTTAACGAGCGACAACAGTACCGATTCATTCGCTTCCTCCACGGCCACGTCGAGTGGTGCGGCTACGGTGCCTTCCGGTGCGAACGGAGACGATGGTTCGCAACGTGACCACAGCACGGTGGCGCAACTGAGCACGTGCAAAATTTTGCAGCGCAAGCTCGAGCTGAAGGTGGAACGCGCCAAACGAAACTACAAACAGATGTACCAGGACGGCGGGCAGGTTAGTGTTGGGCGGAATGCATACCGTCACCGGACTGCACCGGCAGTGACGTTCCTATCCCAATTTGGTTGCAGGAGACGGCGGAGAGGGAACCGAAAATTAGCAGCCTCATACCTATCTCGCGGCTTCCCATACCAGCCGGCCGGGACAGTCACCAGCTGGTCGATGTTAACACGGGCTTCAACAGCGATGACGATCTGGAGAATGTGTCATTCTTTCCGCGACCGAACCGCAAGGGTAGCGGAGGGACCAACACCCGCCAGGAGCTGTCCGACACCTTCAGCATCCAGGAGATGACGATCGAGTCCGACAACGACGATCTGGACTTTGAGCAGTGCCGCAAACTTTCCGACAGCAAGGGCTACCGGAAGATTCTAAACCGGGGCGGCGGTTCCGGCACCGGCAAAGACGACTATCTCGACAACGACACGCTGGACGAGGATGATGACTCGCAGAATCTGGAGCTGCTCCCGCCGAAGGGTGGGTACGCGCTCAAGGAGCAGCTGCGGCGCGTGTTTTGCTGCTGCTGGAAAAGTAACGATTTCCTGTGATGCACTCTACCGCGATGTGCGTTTTAACATTGATTTTGGTTGACGGTGGGCTTCCGTAAGCAGCGCAGATGCGGCGGTTGTATGTTTGTAATGGACGCGTTACGTATTTGCTATCTATTCGCTGTACGAAATATAAATAATAACGCCCGGACGTGGTGGCGATAACTATCAAGCACAATGAAAAAAAGTGTTATGCGTTTTAATTTTTCGTACGTGAACGTCATCACTGGCAAATCGTGCTCCAAATGCAAACTGCGCTTAATAACTGTATAATAAAAAATGACTAGCTGTATTTTTGACTGATAATGGATAAACATCAAATAAATAAAAAAAAGTTAGTACATCCGGCGTTTCAGTGCAATCCAAATATGCCACTGAAACAATTGAAATTGTCATCAAAGCAATCGACGCCATCGGTGATTGGAAAAGCTGGGTTCGATTCGATTTCATTCGTTTATTATTTCCTATCAATCAATTATCAAGATTTCTCTAGGTTCTATTTTCACTGCTCTATTTCACTGTGCCCGCACTCTCCCGCTTCTTCATCTCTTTCACTCTCCTATCCTCTCCTCCCCCTCCTTCTCCTCCTCCTCCTCCAAAAGGTAGAGTAACACAACACTAATAGTGGGCGCTTGGTTCTCGAGGAAAGGGTACAGTTGTTGATAATAAATTATTTACAGTAAGCAACAGGAAAGCAAACATTTCGTGGGAAACGGCTGGTGCGTACGTTTCACTATAAACTTTTGTATTTCTACATCTATTGTTGGCTGCGTTTGCTGCGAAACATGCACATGTGAGAGGTATGATTGTACAAACTTGATTGGATAACGTTGTTTTTTCCTTCCTGCGTATCCGTGGGCGTATGCGTGGCTGTTTGCAAAGGGTTAGGATGTTACATTGACATCTATTATGAGCTGAACACTGATCATCATCTCCACTAACGATATCCTAAAACAATGGCAGAGTTATATCAACTACGACTTGCAAAACATATTTGTCACTAAACGTTCACCGTTCACAAATTTGCACCACATACAGTTCGTTTTGGTTTTTGGTTTAAAAGCCACTGGCTCCGCCAAACGGCTACATCGTGGCGTTTGGCACCTACAGTGTGGTACGCGTATCGGGTGCCATTCGTTTACTTCCAGTGCATATCCCATCAGCACACGGGTGCTCCTAGTTATAGGACCGGCCAGAAAAGGCCGGGCGGGCAACAGAAATAAATAGATGCATGCAGCAGCGTCGGGATATGTGCGGAGGGGGTACCAGAGATGACGGGGTGTTTGATTGTTCGTTGCAGTGTTTAGATTTTTTTTGCAGGATTTTTTGTTTTTTTGTTTTTTGCAAAACGAAGCTGTATGCTTTCACTTCTTATGGCACGCAGTACGGGCTGTATTTGTTATCATTTTGTGGTTGTGTTTTTTTTTAATTTTTAGCGCAAACGATTGTTCACATTAATCTGCCCCGCCAGCGTACACGACCGGCAGCAGAACTGGGCGTAGTACTTGTGATTGCAGTAGCGTCCCGCTACGATCAGGTGACACTTGGCCAGCAGTTGATTGTCGGTACATCCCGGCGGCACGTACGCACCTGTGCAAAATGGAGTGGGTTAGTAGAGGCTAGTGATTGGACGGGTCGTCGTCGTCGTCGTCGTCGCTTACCTTCCACGCGTACGGTATGCTCCTGGAATGTTTCCGAATGTTCGTTCTTACCCAGGCACTTGTACCGACCGCTGTCGGACGGTATCGCCCCATGCACAATCAGCTGGTTCGTGTCGGTGATGTGTATGCGATCGGTCGGTACCAACATCTGGCCGTCCTTGAACCAATTCACCGTCGGCCGCGGATATCCGACCACGGTGCAGTTGATCGTGAAGTTACTGTTCGGCATCAGATCGCGTCCCTGCGGGAAGTGCATCGCGACCGTCACCGGCACTGGATGGGGTGTGTGTGTGGGGCGTCGAGATGAAACGAAACGAAAACAGGCATTAGCTCTTTCACCTTTCTACTGCTTTCCATCCCAACACCCTCCCGTCCTCACGTACGACCTTACACCCACAGTTACGAACATAGCGCGATAGTGCATGACATGACCACACCGACAATCAGGTTTTAGTGATAGAAGCGGGCAAGGGAGAAGCAATGCGGCTACTTACCTGGTGGACGTGTGACAACCAGTGGTGGTTGCACGACCGGCGGGCGGGGTCGCGGCGTATAGCGATCGACCGGCAGCGATGGACGCACTGGAGGCACAATGTACTTTAGATACTTCTCATCGACCGGGCTGGTCACGTCGGGCTGCCCGTGGGCAAGCAGCGTGACCGTGCGCGAAATACCCTTGCCGGCACCGGAGTAAGCCTGGCACACGTACGGGCCCAGGTCCTGCAGGCGAACGGCCACAAAGTTGAGCGAATAGTCCCGGTTCACCATGATCAGTGGCATCATGAACGTCTCGCGCCACCAGGTGACCACCGGTTTCGGGTAGCCACCGGCCGCGCAACGCAGCGAGGCCGGCCCGTTCAGCTCAGCCACGTACGAATCGTTCAGGCTGCCGCCAATGTAGGCATCCCGCGGCACCGGGTCTGATATGTTACGTCGTGCGTTGTTAGTGACGGACAGTGACGGAAGAGAGTGCAATCCACCGGACCCGTTTCGGAAGGGTACATTCATTCGTTAGTACAAAGATGTTTCCCAATTCCAAGCGGTAGAGAGAGAGAGAGAGAGAGAGAGACAGAGAGAAAGATGGAGATACAATAAAAAGCAGCCAAAGAAACCAACCGGGAAGTAAAATTGTGCGTTAGTTTTGAGTAAGCTTCTGTTATCACAGGGGCATATTTGAACTTGGTTAGATACAGTGTTGTTTTCGTGCAACAGATCGAGGCGATGGTGGTAGAAGGAACATTTCTTACCGTTTACCGTCAGCTGGACTTCGCGTAGCACTGGTTCACCGATGCCGTTGTCCGCGATACACACGTAGGTACCGCTGTCCGTACGATGCAGCTGCACAATCTGCAGATCTCCGGTGGACGACAGTACATAGCGGCCTTGGTTGGTGTTTAGCTAACGGGGGGACAATCAAAGGTTTAAGTTTAATATTTCCTTCCAATCTCCAATTCGACATCCAACCTCATTGGGCGTACCATAATTTCTCCCTTGCGCCAGCGGATCGATGGCGGTGGGAAGCCGGTTGCGAAGCAGCGCAGCGTAGCCATACCACCCTCCTCCGACTTTATGTCCAACTCCTCCTGGGGTACCTGCTTCAGCACCGGGGCCGACGGTACGCCCGGATGCACTGGTCCGGTAGGTGGCGTGGGACGTTCGACCGGGTTGATGCAGATCTGCGCACAGCCCGCCTGGCAGCATTTGTTGTTTCCCCGGCAGTCCGCATCCGAGTAGCAGGTGGCGGTGCAGTTCGTGGCGTTGGCCAGTGGCGGACACTCGCCCGGTTTGATCCATTCGCGACACACCCCGACAAACTCGGATCCACCCAGCGCTCCGCTACCCTGCACATCCACCACACACTGCAGACCCGTCGGACAGTAGTAATCGGCGCACGGATCGTTGCACTGGCAGCGTTCGCAACCGTTCACCGGATCGTATGACTTGGCGATGCCGTACTGGCACTGCAGCTGGCTGCATTCGTGTTCGTACTGCTCGCACGGATTCACTTCGTTCGCTGTAGCACGTGGTGCAACAATGGTGGAATAGAAAGGGAGGAAAAATTAGCAAAATCTCATACATCAATCATGGCTACCAGCGACCCACGATGATGTCCATTAGTCACTATGGCAACAGTGATTCAGCGATTAGGGAGAAACTTTCGCGATGAAAAGAAATAGTTTGAAAATGAATCACACTAGTTATGGAGTTGATGACAAAGGTGAATGGCGATTATATTAGCCGGCTTAGCGATTATATTGATGACTGACAAATTTCCCACCATTTGATGACTAGGAACAACGGCGTAGAAAGCTATGAAAAAAATGTATGGAATTTTTTTTTACCTCACATGAATGTGTCGTAACCAATCCACCATGTTTTTAATGGTTTTATCAGATTGATCATTCCACTTTTTATATCTAACCCACGTAAACACACAGAATACCACGCACCAAAAGGATCCGAATTTTGTTCACCCCAAGAAGAATGCGAAACATGATAAAAGCGATAGAACCATTCAGCCCGACTCCGAGCATCAGGCGCAGCACAGTGTTTAGCACAATTGCAGCAAATCAGCTAGAGCGAAGGATTGGCGCAGATGATTGCCCAGCTGGGGCGAGCGACGGTAAGGACGACTTACATTCGATGGCACAGTACGTTCGACAGTTTGCGTACGAGGGGAAATTGTTGCGATTGCCTCCGCATCCCTTGTACCTGAAAGCGAAACATGTCTCCCGTTCGGCGTCGTAATACCAACGCTTCCGCGGCCGTTGCCCGCACATCCTATGACCTTTCACAACCGAAAGATGGCAAATGGCTAGCTTTGCTGCAGTGCCGAGACGAAACGGGAAGAAACGAAAGTGAACAACAAATCGGATGGCACAGATTGTGGTCCACCTTGCCTGTTGTGTGTGTACAGCGAAACGACCCCTACACACATGCAACCACTTACCAGTTTCATCTTCATCAGTTCCAGGGCGCCGATGGACACAAGTGCCTTCACATTCCTCTGCACTAGCGAAGCGATTGCCGTTACCATCGCAGCCACTGTAGTTGAAGGCGTAGCAAGCGTGAGTTCGCGAATCGTAGTAGTACCGTGGAATGCTTCCACCGCATCGACCAGCATCGACCGCATCGCGGCACACATCTTCACCGGAAAAAGGGGAAGCAGGATTTACAACAATCGGGCTTAATTTGTTGCACCGCCAGAGGAATACTCACCCACACCCTTGTAGGCACCGCAGACGCGCTCACATTCTTCCTCCGATCCGTAGCGATTGGCGTTTCCACCGACTCCACTGTACTGGAATCGTTCGCAGGAGCGCCTTTCGACGTCGTAGTAGAACAGTATCTGTTCGCCATTACCGTCGCCGTAGTCGGGAAGTTCCTCGCAGCGGCTAACATTGCTCGGCACTTGCTGCGATGGGCCGCGCACATCGACATCGAACGATCCACCCGGACAGCGCTGCTGGCATTCGGCTTCGCTGTAGAAATTGTTGCCATTTCCACCGCAGCCACTGTACGGGAAGCGAACGCAACGCCGCTCGTGCGGCTTGTACACCCAGCGTACCTCGTTTTCGGTGCAGTCACCGTACGCCTCCGGCTGCTGACAAACGTCCTGCGGAGTGCCGCACGCTTGTTCACATTCTTCAGGCGTCTGGAAGTTGTTACCGTTGCCACCGCAACCGGTGTAGGTGAAGATGGCGCACCCACCGGTGTTGGTGTCGAAGTAGTAGCGAGCCTGGTACGGTTTACAGTCACGATCGCCATTATCCATCGGCAGCTGACAGTGGCTCTTGTCGAACGGTTGGTGGTCCGGTACGGACGGACGACTCGGCTGCTCCTCGGGCGGCTTCGGTGTCTGTTCGATGCATCGGTTGATACAGGCCTGCTCGTCCACGAAGTTGTTCCCATTGCCACCGCATCCGCCGTAGTAGAACTGACGGCAACGTTCCTCCTTCGTATCGAAGTACCAGTGGGCGGTGTAGTTCTGGCACTCGCCGATCTCCGCCGGCAGGAAGCAGTCATCTTTTTCTGTTTATGGAGGCAAAAAACAAACCATTGGATCACAATCCAACCAACGGAAAGGGAGGCGTTACACCCATCGTTTCTTAACGGCCAGTGTTATAGATGTTAGATGTTGTGTGTGTGTGTTTTAGTTCTGTTGAGGAACAACAGGGACGTGAGTGTGGTTAGTGGAGGATCGTTATTTTCTCGCCTACTGTCTCGCCTATGCGATGCGATGCGAGCTAGAAATGTATCGATGGTTTCTCGATTGCCGAAACGTTGCTGTTCCAAAGTGTTTGTGTGCCAAAATAATTGTCAATTGTTGTCGTGTTTCGAAATTTCGATGCCCACCTTTTGACCGGTGGCTAGATTTGGTTTGTTTCACAGTTCCATCCATACATCATCGTTCACATGCCGCCGCTTCGCTTGTCCCAGCCCCACTCGGGAGCCACGGGAAGGAAGGATCCGGAGTGTGAGAAGAGGTGGGGCTCGTTTTTTTCCACGGGAATGAGGGAACTCGCACCCGTACACGAGCGGGGCGGGCGGGGGAAACACGCTACTACTTACCAACCTTCGTTGGGCACTGTTCTTCGCACTGATCGCGCGAGACAAAGTGGTTGTCGTTGCCACCGCAACCGGTAAAGTAGAAGGGCATGCATTTGTTACTGTCGCTGGCAAAGTGCCAGCGAGCCTGCTGTTTGTCGCAGCTACCCGCATCCAGGGGCTGACTGCAGCTTGCTGTGCAGTCGGTATTTATGGGAAGCGACACATTTGGGGTTTGGGTGACATTTTGGGGATGCGCACGATTTAGAGAGCGTGCATGAGGCGTGCGTTAGAGCAACGGCAGAAAAGAACCATGTAAGAACAGAAATTATAGATAGATAGAGAGATAGATAGTGAGAGTTTCATGTTTCTCCGCACACCAAACCACCGGAAGATTAGCACAGCCAACACCTGAGAACGTGCGTAGGATAAGTAGACACATCCACCATCGTCCGCATACTTACGCTTGTGAACGCCCGGTTTCTTGCAGTGATATCCACAGGACGCTTCGGTTGGGTAGTTGTTCTTGTTGCCCTTGCATCCACCGAAATAGAACGGATGGCACGCGTCCGATTCCTTGTCGTAGTACCAACGCTCGAAAGTGCCATTGCATGGACCAGCGTCCGTCGGTTGCTCGCATGGTGCTGTAACATGGCATCCGTTACGTATAGACCAATCGCATTCAGCCCATGCCCAGCCCACCATACTTACGCTTTGAGTCATCCACACTGCACATTGCCTTACAGTCCTCCAGCTTCTCGAACCGATTGGCGTTACCCAAACAGCCGCCGTACGTGAACTGTGCGCACATGTTGCGCTCCGCATCGTAGTACCACATGTTGTAGTGACCCGTGCAAGGTCCGGTAATCCTCGGTAGGTGGCAAACATCCTTACCGGTCGGCGTTTCACAGATCGCCTTACATTCGTCCACCGAGTCGAACCGATTGTTGTTACCCTCGCAGCCACCGTACCAGAACCGTCCACAGCCACCGTACTCCACGTCGAAGAAGTGCTTGACGGTGTAGTTATGGCACGGGCCTTTGTCCTTTGGCAGTGCGCACGCCTTCTGCGGTGACTCCGGTACCGATTCGCATCCTTCGAACTTCGTACCCTGCGCTTCGCTCGTACCATCCGGGCAGCAACCGTACTTACTGTCGGCACAGGTGCATCCCTCCGAGTTCGGTCCCTTGGCCGGTGTTTTGCCGTCCGAGCAGCACTTGAACTCACTGTGCGAACAGTGGCAACCGTGGTTGTGGGGTCCCTTGGCCGCCGTAACCCCATCCGGACAGCAACCGAACTGATGCGCGTGGCACGGACATCCCTCAAAGTTGGGACCCTTTGCATCCGTCTCCTTATCCGGACAGCAGCCATGCTTCGCGTATTTGCAGCCGCATCCCTCGTTCTCGTGACCGCGGGCGGACGTCTTGTTGTCCGGGCAGCAACCGTACGGTGCGTACTGGCAGTCGCATCCCTCGAAGTTAGGACCCCGGGCGGCAACAACATTATCCGGACAGCACCCGTACGGCGTGGACAGGCAGCAACCTTCCCTGTTGTAGCCGTGAGCGGGAGTCTTCCCGTCCGGACAGCACCCGAACGGTTCCGTACTGCAAGGTTCGCATCCTTCCCCGTTCGGTCCAGTGGCGGCCGTGCTATTGTCCGGGCAGCAACCGTGCGTCGAGTTGGCACAACCAGCGTCCACGGTTGGCTCGGCCGGGTGTGGTTGCTCCGTACCGGATGGTTCATCCACGCCCGGTTCCTCCTTCGCCTTCTCTTCCACCCCTGGGCATCCCTTCGCGTTCGGTCCCTTGGCCTCGCTGGTACCATCCGGACAGCAACCGAACTTACCCGCGGTACAACCGGCCACGGTCGTCGTTTCGATCGGGCAACCCTCCCCATCGTTACCTTCCGCCGGTGTGACCTTATCCGGGCAGCAGCCAAACAGTGTTTCTTCACACTCCGACTTCGGGCAGCCTTTACCGTTGGGACCCTTCGCCGGTGATAGCCCATCAGGACAGCAACCGTGCTTCGTATCCTTACACGTTTCGGCCAGTGCGCAACCCTCCAGGAACGGTCCGGTGGCTTTCGTTTTGCCGTCGGGGCAGCAACCGTGCGTCGATTTGGCACACTTAGCCTCCTTCGGACGGGGCTTACACTTGCGCGGCTTCTGTTCCTTTGCGATTACGGACGTTAGCGTGTACGGAGTGCTGCTTTCGGTGTCCTCGGTCTCATCGTCGGTGGCGCTCGTGGACGATGCCCAGATATCGAACGTGGTCTCATCCACACTCTCTTCCGTTACCGTTGATCCGGTGAAGTCATCCGTCGAACCGGTTGCAGTGGGTTCGGTTGATTCGACGGTGGTGGCGCTGTGGTCGTCCGTGGAGGCTCCCGTAACCGATTCTTCGGTTGCGTCACTAGATTCACTGGATCCAGTAGCGGAGCTTTCTGTAGCGGATGGTTCACTCGAGGTCGGCTGAACGGACGGGTCGGTTGATTCGGAACCTCCGACGAGGTTAGTGCTGGATTCCGTGGCACTCTCCGCGCTTGATGCCTCAGAGGATGCCGCAGATTGGGCGGTAGTCGATGCGCTGTCTGACACAGGAGTAGTGCTGACCAGCTCACTGTTCGCCGTTGACGAAGGCACATCGGTAGTGGAGGCTTCATCGGTCGTTAAGTCCACGGTCGACGAACTAACACTAAGGTCAGTGGTGCTCTCGATATCGGTAGAGCTAGTAGACGTTTCCGTCACATCGGTTGTCGTGTCCGAGGAGTCCGTAGTGGAAGCACTATCCGTAGTGGACGGCACCGAACTCTCCTCGGAAGTTGATTGACTCTCCGTAGCGGCACCGGATGATTCGGTCGAGCTTTGTGCAAGACTCACCTCCGTAGATGATCCCGATTCCGGCTCTATCGAACTGACGGACGACGCAGAAGCCTCAGTGGAGCTACCGGCAGCATCTGACGTTGCGTCATCTGAAGCACGCGACGCACTGGCAACCGTTGTGGCTTCACCATCATCACCCGAACCTTCCGACACATCGGACACCAGGGTACTTCCATCTCCCGACCCCTCTACCGTACTGTCCGTCGTCAAACCCTCGTCCGGATCGGTAGCTCCCGTGTCGAAGCCTGTAGCGTCGCTCATCATGACCTCGTCCGTTTCGAGTGAAGCCTCCGTGGTACCGACACTGCTACCCAGCTCGACACCCTCGGCAAGTGTTGCGTCTTCCGTTACCATCATCACTCCGTCCTGTCCCTCCGTACTGGCCCCCACCGCGGAACCTTCGTCGTCTCCATCCGCTCCTTCATCCTCATCGCACAACTCGCCCTCATCGTAATCATCCTCTTCCGGCTGCTTGCTACCAACCTCCACCGGTATCACCTCGTCGTCCGTGCAGTCGTGCTTGTTGCAGCTCTCCGTGGCTAGCTGAATCTTGTCCACGTCACAGTTCGTCTCCGGCACGACGGTACCGTTCGCCAGGCACAGCACCTTGCGTGACATCATACCACCACCGCAGCTCTTGTCACAATCGGTCCACGGTCCAGCGAACCACTGACCGGGGCACTCCGGTGGCCCGTCACATTCGCGTTCCTTCTCCGGTTTCTGGTCCGCGTCGCACTTGTAGTCGTCATCGGCTCGCTTCAGCGACTGGCCGTCGAACACACCGCAAACGACCGTCCGGGTCTGTACGCCCTTGCCGCAGACCGCCGAGCATTTGCTCCACTGGGACGTGTACCACTGATATTCACACGGGGTCAGTTTGCATTCGCGTCGCAGCTCCGGCAGCTGGCGATCGGAACAGAACGATGAATCGTAAATGGTGCCCGATTTCGATGCACAGTGCACTGTTCGCGTTTCCACCGTCGCACCGCATTCATCACACTGTTTACGGAAGGGATACGGGAAGGGGGCGGGGCGAGAGTGGGAGAGAAATTCGATAAATTAAAAACGTTTTACGATAAAATCACCTAAAACGTGTGAAAACAGCAAATGTCGCAAAACAAATGATATGAAATGGTGGAGATATATATCCGCCTAAAGGTATGCAATCTAGTGCTCCGGGTACCTGCAGTCTCGATTATCCGTGCACAGGAATAATCACGAATAAAAACACATATAATCGTAAGCAGATTTGTTGACATTTGAAAGACTTTTTTGAAGACACACATTACAAAAACATTATTAAACGTATTTGGTTACAAACATTCCCACAATACTCACTCCGCTCCACGAAGACGTAACGTAGTCGACTCCTTCGCACGGTCGTAGCATGCACTTTTCGCTGACGGCCGGCTTCTCCGTGATGCACTCGTCATCCTCCAGCACCGTAATGCGTCCATTTTCCTTTCGATAACAGGTTACCTTCCGTGTCCGCTCACCCTCGCCGCACAGTTTATTGCACTGTCGGGGAAATTGCAATCGGGGAAAAGCGCTTACCGTGAGTACCGAGCAAAAAAAAAGAAAAAAGAAACGCCGAAGAGCCGTCCCCCTCAAACGATACCTACCGGTGTCCATTTTCCGACGTACCACTCGGGACAGATAATGCCCTGATTGCATTCCCGCTCCGTGGCCGGTTTGTTGCCCACCTGCTCGAGGCAAACGTCGTCGTCGATCTTTTTCGTTTCCCTGCAAAGCGGAAGAACATGGCACCGTGAGATGGCGAATGCGGATTCGCCCACAACCCGGGACACACATCTTACCCATCCGCCGAGACGCGCTCGCAGTACACCTCGCGCGTTTGCTTGCCGTCCGTACCGCACGGTTTCGAGCAGTTGCTCCAGGGACCCTCGAACCAGCGCGGGGGACACGTCTGCTGGCCGCACTTCTGCGTGGCCGGTGGCTTCTCGCTCAGATTGCAAAGCCCCTCATCCACCTCCTTCAGGGAGCTTTTGCTGTTGCACGTGACGTTGCGCGTCTGGACGCTGCCGCCGCAGCTAACCGGGCACGGTTCGAACGCCGTGTACATCCAGGAGTAGCTGTCCGGCTCGTCGACCGGGGCCGACTTCGACGACACGCTGTACTCGTAATTCACGCCCACGTTCCGGTCCTGCGACAGCAGCACCAGGTAGACGGATTCCGTCGTCGGACCGAGGCACGTCAGCCGATCGGGCGCGGCAAAGCCCTGCGGCCGGCGCTCGTAGTGCCAATCGCACCCGGCAAACTGGATCGTGCGCGGGAAATCGATGCGATAGTTGCCGTTCAGGTGGTAGAACCCGGTCAGGTTGCGTATCGCCAGGTAGTTGTTGGACGGGGCCCGCTCGCTGATCAGCACGTTCGTCGCACCGGCCGGTACGAGCAGCAGATCGTTGTAACCGACCTGCAGATTGTTCGCATCGAGCAGCCCGGCCGCCGTCTTGCAGGTGCTGCCGTCGCCCCGGCAGATCCGGCACTTGTCCTCCTTCGCCTGCGAGCCCAGCATCATGTCGCACCCGACCGGTTGGCACGTACCGTCGACGCACACGTCGAACGATTCATCGTTGCAGCGGGTACCGTCCGTCACCTTTGACCGGTGACGGTAGTAGAATCGTTCGCCCATCGGCATACAGTTCAGCTCGCACGGATTCGGTGCCCGGGTGTACGGAACCCACTGGTACCGGTGACCCTCGAACGGGACGTCATTGAAATCCGAGCATTGCTGCTTGCGGAAGTCTACCTCACGCTCCGGACAGTCCTGCCAGTGGTAGTTTCATTATTATTATGCTCTTTCACTAAAGCGGTAGGGTGCTTAAAACGAATAGCTACATAGTAGACATTCAAATGGGAAGGAGTATCTTTCGATCGGAATAATACCATAACAAATTAAAAATTGATTATTAACATATATGAACCACGCCATATGTTGCCACCCATAAGGCACGCCAGTAAGCCCCACCATTCCGTTCCGCAAACGGCAATTATATGAAAAACATGTAACCCACCTTTCCCAACCAGAATGGGAATAAAATGTTAAATTTGCAGCTCAACGATACAAATCGATCAGCATCAATTCACCTTGCAGCGGAGAAAAACAACCCTAGCCCTAGCGAGCGGGCACAAAATAACACCAATATGGATGCACGGCACGATGCACCCGGCATCGTTTATCAGGTGGCACACAGGCACTGAGAATCGAGAATAAAACAAACAACAAAAAAAACCCCCCCGAGAGAAAAAGCAAACTGCACCGGAAAAGGGGGATGAAGGAAAAAACGGAAACCATAATGTAATCGATTTGTTAGGATCAGGTTGTTTTCTTCTGTTCGATGGAAAGGAGGAGCATCCTGCCGTCGTACGCCCGTTCTCGCGTTCCGGCCATTGTCCGGACGTGGCTGTGTTGTTTTTCTTGCGCCCGACTCCTGGAGACTCAATATTGCCAATAATGTTGTCTACCGTCCCGGTAGGTACCCAGGTTTATGTCGGGCGGTGAAAAAAAC
>JXWZ01000918.1:0-11716 GCA_000956215.1 Anopheles farauti No. 4
CATTTCCTGTTCCTCTGCTTCTTGTGTCTCGGAGTGCTTCTTACATTCTTTGACGTACTTAACTAAACAATGAGCTCAGTTTGATTGTTTTCCTTACACACTAAAATGCATGTGTGCAGATGCGCGTGAGTGTGCGTGTACGTGTGTGTGTGTGTGTGTGTGTGTGTGTGTGTGTGTGTGTGTGTGTGTGTGTGTGTGTGAGTGTGTTTCTTATCGGACATCTTATGAGCGATGGTTTGTTTGTCATTGATACTGTTTACCCATCCCTTTTCGTTCCTGCAACATGCACATCCCTGTGTGGGTGTGCGGTTCTCGCTAACTTTATCCTGCTGTCTTTGGCTAAGCCACACTAGGAAGTAATCGATTAATGAAGAAGAAACTCGATTTGGTGGGGAGAAACTCAGCGAATGCATCGCTCTGTGCGCTTTAAAGGCAATCGATTCCATTGGAGCGGTTTGTCTCCCAGTTAATGTGGTGTTGTATGTTGTTGTTGTTGTTGGTTTTTCTTTTCTTATATGGCTACAGATGTCATTTTTTCACAAAATAAACTATTCAATTAAACCACCATTGGAACAACTGATCAATCAATCTGGTACTCACCACACATGCATACACCCCAAATCTCGTTAATCTTGCCGCAATGATGTTTATATTAACCATTTCGCTGCTTGAACAGTGTGGCACAACTTGAATGTCAGGAGCTTTGGTTGTTTACAAACACTACCCCCCCCCCTCCTCCCTTCCGCTGCTCCACATGGCTGCATTGGTCATCTTTTCCCCCCGAATGCGCAATCAGCATTCTTCCTCACTTGTTCCCCAGTGAAACGATGTGCTCTGTGTGCATACCGGCTTCACAGCCGGTCGTTGCGCAAATTTTAAATTATTTGCTCCCGCAAGAACGTCCTTTCTCCGAGGCGCGAAGTGGACAAAATTCCGTTCCTCATCTGCTAAACTTAACTGCATCCGCCTTGCGTTTCTA
This sequence comes from Anopheles farauti No. 4, assembly GCA_000956215.1. Taxonomy (NCBI): domain Eukaryota; kingdom Metazoa; phylum Arthropoda; class Insecta; order Diptera; family Culicidae; genus Anopheles; species Anopheles farauti No. 4. The sequence goes on from JXWZ01000918.1 coordinate 980, forward strand.
TCGCCTAGCTCAGTCGTAAGGGTCCAGCAGAAAAGGCCCACTCTGTTTGTTATGTTACCACACCACACCGAAACACGCGTGGTAGATTCGCATACATTTGTTTAAAAAGGGTACATTTCAGTTTATCATACATTTCACTCATGTGTCGTTAACTTTTCCCTTATTCTCCCCCCCCCATATTCGGTTACTATCATTGCATTTGCCGTATCGCTCTGATTGCATCATTAGACTCCTGTTCTTTATTTCATTGGAAACGAACCTTCCATACGGAAGCAAAATCCGGCTGGAACAAACAGAAGAGCGAGAACGCGAGGTTCATGTAGCCCTTCTTCTTTCTGTGCAAAGTTCGAACGAGTAACACTTGAGTATTTTTGCGCCACTCGATAAGATAGTGCATCGTAGTGGAGCTTTCTGGATTTCTGATGTTAAAACAATCGTACAAACTAATTTGGCGAGGCAGCTAAAATGAAACTAAAAAAGAAACGGATCGCTAACCGGAATTGTTTTTTTTTCCAAATAATGAACAGTTCACGCGTTGATGCTAGAAATAAGTCAGTCTTATTTTTAATTTGTATTTCCATAATTGTTGCTCCAATTGCTTGCTTCCCTCCTGCTCGCCATCCCCGTCGGGGGCTGTAACGTTGTGGAGCATTGTATTTTCATTTCCAACCGAGAAAAATGCACTCTTTTCTAGCATTTTAAATGATTTATGACCGACTACAAACTGCAAAAACAAAGGCGTGTTTGAGATTCAGCCAATCATTTCTATCATCTGGGGCTTGATGAAAGGATATTTTTTTGAAAGATAAACCAACATCTAACAGATCGGAAGCGATCGAACTATTTTAAGTATTTGCCTTATTGGAACGTAAAATTCTGTCTCCAAACTTCCAATCTCGCTCACCACAACCGGAATTAGAACGTGACATCGCTCAACATATTAACTGGAAGTTTCCAATTCGTTGAGTCTGACGTTCAAGGCTTGGTTATTTTTCTTTATCACAAACAAAATACGATTGCGAATAAGTACACATTAAACCAAGAGTCATGAGAGCATTGTTTGTTACTTCCTGCGGACCAAGAGGCCAACATTCGTAGCAATTTCATAAACTAACCAGTACACCAATTTAGTGCTGAGCATCAAACGTTACAAAAGATAAATATTCATAACACCATCGTACGTCCATGAACTTCATGCTAGGTAAGCTTTGCCGAAGTTTGACATTTCGGTACCTAATAATTCTCGCTAATGAGGGGTGATTTCAATCCGTCGTGGTAGTAGTGGTGGCCCATTCCTTGAAACAGTACTGTACACATTTACATCTTCGTTCGATATTCACTACATCGCGCGTCTTACACACACCATCCATCCCATAGGCAATTTTGTTTTTTTTTTTTCGTGTTCCGTGTGTCCAGTACGTTCGATAGTACGTTCGATGCCAATACGCATGGGTCTAAGTATCGCATGATAGGATAGTGATTGGCAAATGCTTCCATCTATTCTTTTCCTTCGGCAAACTGTTTGTTCACCACATTTGAAAATACACTTCTCTTACAAATGTATATATATATATATATATAATATATGTGTATAGTCATATTTCGTTAATAAATAAGTGTAATGATATTTTCATTATCGGTTTCTCTTGTTTTCGCTACCCTTCATATGTTGTCTTGATGAACATTGTCTTCGTCTTCTAGTTTTGTTTCGCCTTCCTTTCTATAAATAGTGATTCTTGTTTGGTTTTGTTATTGTTACTCCTATCCCCGCTTACTTCACTGTTGATTTGCAGAAAATAATTATGATATTTCACTGCCCTTGCGGGGCGTACATCGTTTGTAGCAATACTTTTACCAGTGCATTTGATATTTGTTTGTATCTTTGTTCTCTTTTTGAAGCACACGTTGCGATGGCCCAAGATGTTTAACATTTGATGTTTGATCGGACCATTTTGAGATGTAATAACGATGCGAAAACGAGATAATTGTTTCGCTTCCGAAAACACGCTTTGTTTGTGCTGAGCGCATACATCATTGCTTGTCTTATTTCTCACCTTCCATGGAATGCAATAAGTAGAGCAAAAAACAAAAAAAAAAACAAAAAACTTAAACCAACCTGTTGAAACTTTTGCAACGTTTGCCACCCAGGATTGAGCGAAACGGTGTATCTTTGCATTTCTAATCGGCCGGGCGCCTCCACGCTAAGGAACCGGATGCATGACGTTTTATTTTGCAGCTTTATCTATGTCTTTGATAGTAATTTCGAACTGTCTATCAATCTCTTTCTCCCGCTATTCTCTTTGAACATTCATTTGTTGCATGTGTAAGAAATATTTTGAACAACCTCCCTTTTTGTGTATTTCGTTTTTCGTTTGAATACTAATTTGTTCTTCATTCCTTTGTTATCTACTTCTACATTCCTCAACTGTCTTGGCTGCGAAAATAAAAACGGGACCTTACGTTTGTAATTGCAACGAATAATTTCGCAGAACTTTCTTGTTGTATCGGAAATATTTGAGCTGGCTTGTGGGCAGATGTAGTGTAACATATTTACATTTTTACGAGCGCGTGTGAACGCAGAAGGCCAAGAAAATTGCAAATACGGTGTGGTACAGTTTCCAACACACCGCATCAGGACTTTGGAAATCAAGCATACGATATAAACACAAATGAATCATAAATACCGTGTTTAAGCACCTACGTTGCGGAGCGAAAACTCATCAGAGAACCAGCTCGAATGAAATCTGAGTCATTTATTAGTAATCCCGTTTAATATTTGCTTCTACAAACGTTCACAATTTTGGTAACTTTAGCCAATTTTTTGGTCCCCATAATGGCTGCAGCAGAATATTGCATTTTTTGCTGTTAATCAGCACTGTTGGATGGTATTACACATGTTTACGCTCCACCGGCCCCTCCGTTCTTATAGTATATCAACTGTAATTTCAGTGTCTACACATGGCAAGCTAAGGATAACAACTATTTACAAGGACTTGGTAAAGCTTGAAGCAAAACTCATGTACATCATCTTAACCACACCAGCTGGTCAGTAGTTGAAAACTGTTAGTAGTTAAACACACACACACACATACGACCCCAATTTCTAATACATTGCTGCGTAATGTCTTTTTGCTAATTAATGCATCCACATTTCGATGTGGACATTTCACATCAGGTGCCCTAGGCTAACAGTAACCGCATTCGTATGAGTTTCATTGTTTCTTACTGTGCTTCCTTGTTTCTTCGTCGTTTGTTTGCTTTCACGTTAATTTGTTTGTTTGTTGAAGGCGTGTCTTTACATCGTGTAAGATGTTTTTTTTTTGTTTTATGTATGTCTTGCCCTTTTTATGATTATCACAAGATTTTGATGCACAAAGCATCGTGCATGTGACTCCTACAATTATGATTCGATTGGCATGAATAACTTTTTACGAATAGGACCATCGCCTATTTCGAAGAAAAAAAAAGCTGTCGTTCGTTTGGAGTTTGCAACATAATTGGATAACTATGAGTGCTTTTGTTGTTCTGTTTTATACTTCTAAACAATTAATATAGTGGAAGTTAGCTTGGCTTTTATGACGAAGAAAAGGAGGAAGCACAATTGCTTGCAAAGGGTTTCTTTTTTTTTGTTTGAAGAACTAACATTCTCTCACAAGGAATAGGGCATTATAATAATTGATTTACACACGATAAAAATTTTATCATTTTTTGTTTGATCTCGACCGATATCCCCCACAACTACTTTGTACGCTGCACGGAGTTTAAATGTTATGCATACTTTGCCACATTTATACTCTGCTTAAAATCCTGCATATAGTAGGATAATAGGTCTGGAAGCTTCCTGTCGTTTTAATATTTCATTCTAATTGATTTTGATTCGTTTTTTTTTTTATAAAATCTATTTCACCATATGCATCCACAACCGAATATTGAAGCTAACTGTTTTTGCGTTGTTAGTTATTATTTGATTTTTGCATTCATTCATAAATCAATCGTTTGTTTCCGGTGAGTAAAGCAGCGTCTATTTCTCCGTGCAGTCGTTTAGTGTTAGTTTTAAAAAGATCGAATTCAAAACATCCTTAAAGTTTTTTAAAGTTCAACTTAGAGGCCAATGATTCGGGAAAAGATTGTGATTGTGAGAAAAGAACGAGTATGATTGAAATCAAAAAAGCAAACATATAAGATTTTCCTCGAAAGAAATCGTAAAACCGTTGCACAAAAAAAAGTTCAATCGTAAATGTTCAATATGCTCAGTATGTGAGAAGAAGATGTCAGTTGAAAGTTGTGTGTTCATAATATGTATAAAAACATTTTTTGACAAACCAACCCGCAACATTTTTATGTTCAATAGATAGCTTTTGTCAAATAGATAAAAAAAAGGATAAGATTTTCGATTACGAGCAGTTTTGAGGTGGCAACAGCATTAATATTTCGCTATTGATATAATAATGGACACTGATTACTTGTAGTGGGACACAAATGTGGGATTTTTTATCATTATTTCCACCTGCTTTTATACACGATTTCAGTAACAAATTGTTAGTACTCGAATCACTAATCGCTTTACTTATTGATTGTTTTTTTTTTTCGTCAAATTATGAAAAGTAATTGTTTATAAAGATGAAAAGAGTGCAACAGATTTTCTTAGCTTTTGCCATCATTTACTACGGACACGGTATTTTAAAGATTTTGAAAACTAATAAGAATGATAATAAAATGTTAAATTTTTTTTGTAAAAGATTAACGAAACGATTTTAACAATAATCTACATCTCGCATGAGTCATACATCGATTGAAATGGGTTTGATATCATGCCAATGTGACAGGCTTGCTATCTGATTATTTTGGTACGCGTTCGTATCATCTATCACTGTTTCGTATGTAATTTTGAATTCAGTCTGTGCTATGCAATAAAATTCTATCTAAGGAAAAAACGTTTACGAACTTAATTCATGCAAGTTCGTAAACGTCACGCTGGACACGGTTGTGTTTGAAGGTAATACAGGACTTACAAGATTTCACTTTGGACGCGTAGAGTTGCTGTTGCTTTTTAGGGGGAGGTAATTTATCGAACGGGTGGACAACCAGGAAGGACTGAACGCTTTTCCGAGTTGCATTTCTTTAGTCAAAAATTAAAAAAAAAACCGTTGAGACGATGGAAGCAAAGTGCAAGAAAAGCTTTCCACGATCCTTCCCAGGATAATTAAAATCCTTTCCTGCATTATCATACAATTTACTGTTGCATTCATAGACGGAGGATGGTTTTCGTTTTAATTGTCATTGCGTTAAAAGTATTGTTACACTACCACTAATAACACATACGGGGCACATGACAACTAGGATACTATCAAGACTGAAATGGACGCTCACCGTTCGATGCCTTGGCTCTATTTACATTTGCCTGTCAGTATTGGCATCGGCAAACTATGTATTATTGTGGCCTTTTCTCTATTTTAATGCTGCATTTTTTACAGCTGACGGAGCCAATCGAAAGGAGGGAATGTCTTGCTCCAAGAATCAAGCATTCTTGGCACTTTGTGTGTGTGTGTGTATTTCTGTTGTTTGTTTTATTATTTCATTGGCAATTTACGCTAAAAGTTCACCAACCGCGTTGATTTGTTCAAAATAAATATATAAAATGCACTGAATGTGCATCTAGAAAAAATAACAGCTCGAAACCCACCTGAATTTCGTACAATGCGTGGTACAGTGACATCAACCGCTAAAATGATCGAACTTGTATCGCAATAATGCTTTTTATAAGTCGTTTTAGCTCCATTTAAGCATGCGTTATCAATCTTCGATCTTTTATCCTTTTCCTGAATGTATTGCAGCATTTATGTAACAGGGAGTAAACAGTGTTCTGTTCACATTTTTAGCTATTCTTTGTTTCCTTCTTTCAGTCGTTGCCTCAGTTTCGCTTCGATACTTGCATATGCTTGCGGTGCCATTACGGGGTGCTGCTCCGGTGTTCCGATCTTATTTTCTCTTTGTTGTATGTAATGGTTAAATGATTTTTCATAAACAAGCCTGACTGTAAAGTGTAATTGGCAGGTGCGAGATAATAGAACTATCCGGCCCTTCTGTAACATTCCTCATGCCGCTTAAAATGTGTGCAATGATGTTAGCCCCACTCAATTTGCATGCATGCAATACATCAGTATGTTCCTTTATTTTTCATGAACCATTTTTTTACCGCAATATCTTGCAAATAATGGGTAATAAAACTAAACTAACACAACAAAACAAAAAATAAAAGCTTACATAAACTTCTTCGTTAGAACCATCGCTTATTCTTCCGCAATATCATACAATTCTGTTAGTTCGCATGGTCAGTTACGTAGAACGAATTTATCTCGATCGATTTAATAAGATGACATTTTTTACATTGCGATCCTGTACCATACGCCAAGTAGAATAGATATGAAAAGCAAACACATTCCTTTCATTTTTACCACCTCCGTAACATACAATAATTATGATATTTCGTCATTGCACATTTGCTTTATGGAGTGGTTAACTACTTTTGAAAGGACCTGCTCTCTCTCTCTCTCTCTCTCTCTCTCACACACACACACACACACACACACACACACACACACACACACACACACACACACTTTTTCTCTCTTGCAAATTACATGCATCAAATAACTGTCGTCGGTATCCGGATCGATGGAGAACAAACAACAAAATTTCAAAAGTATAGTGAGCCTTCGAACGTAATTACATAGAAAATTTGTGGTAACATAACATAGAACTGCTGGTGGTTCTGTGAACTGCTCGCACGTAAAGTTTCAGAGAGCAGATTTGTTAGGTGATCTATTTTCCGTTTGTGTTTTTTCCCCCGTTTGGCATAAAAGTTCGTTATGCTCTGCAGAAACAGAACATCATGTTCCATACTTGCGTGACGATTTTCTTTTCTTCTAATCCCGTCATTTACATTCAACACTACATCATCATGGCACACTTTGCCAAATGTAATGCAACGCCATGGAAGTGCAAACAACGTTAGTGGAACGTACCGCTTTTTTTCAACATGTTATATCTTTTGCATTCAGTTGCTTGCCGAATTTGGAAGTTCATTTTTCCAGACAATCATAATCTTTACAACAATTTATAATACGTGTCACATGGTTACATTAGCTAACCATGCATTACGGATCGATCGATGCGATGCTGTGGAAACGCAAACGATGCTTTGTATGAAGATGTTGTGTAATAGGTAGTATTTTTTCCTCAATTACAGAGTGTGGCACTAATGTATCTCGTTTTATTTCCATCTTCCGAAATTCCTCACCTTTTACTACAATTCCGTATATTTACTTATGATATGAAAAACGATACGAAACAAATTGGATGAATGGCGCGCGCACACAAGCGGCTAAATGTTTCAAGATTTTCTTGCTTTCCGAAGATAATATCCTGCATTTTTAGTACTATTTACCATTAGAATTGCAACTGATGGTAGTAAATATTAGTCGCTAACCATGGGTACCGCAGATACAAGCATTACCTTCATTATCTCCATTTGTTCTATGTACTGCAGGATTGTTTTCCTTTCCTATTGACTAACACTGCTTGTAAATCAACATTTGCTAATTTTAACTGTGCTTTCAATAACGGGCGGCGGCAAACGGCTGTTTTACTTTTGTTTCCCTTACTATTTTCTCGCTATTTATCATTACGTTTACATTAATGATCTAATACGTTTACAGATAAACAATCAATAACCAATTAACTAACGAAACAAACAAAAAGGAACACTAATTAACTAAATAACTTTTTCATTCCCAAAGCCATAGAGAACCGCTGCGCAGCAGATTTAAGACATTTTACTAATTCCTCCGCCAGTTTGCACTGCTTTTCACACCTTTAAACTTAATTGTAAGTCGCATTATTGTAATCATTTCCTGCATTACGACGGCGGCGTATGTGTTGCGCTACATGATCAACCTCAATCGAGCATAAAATCCAAACAATTTCCTACACTTCATCCTACGCAGCATATGTTGTAGTAATCATTCCACCATAATGATTTCATTGGAATTTTCCAATCATAATGATTTTTCGTGTAGACGCATTCAAACTTTCGATCGGCGTAGCATACAAAATCATTACCCGTTTTTTGTTATACAATTTCATAAACCATTCTAAAAGGCATTCCATTTGCTGACTGGAAACTTATTACGGCCATCATGGTGCATGGTGCAGGGAACAAACAATTTCTGATTTTTCTTTGTTTCACTAAAACGAGGGAAAAATAGCGGTACTATGAAGGATTCCCATGTTACAAACACATTTGCAAATCTTTTACACTATTTCCCCCGTTGCCATGTGCGGGTTGCACGTTTTGTTGCAAATGCACTAACGATGCATTCTCTAATCTGCCCTTGAAAACAGAACTGTTTTTAATTTTGCATGTGCGGACTAAAATGGGTGAAGATCCGGGCTGGTTAATGTAAACCATGGGTGAAAATTTGCTTGTTTATATTCTAGGCATATCCGGGCTGGCTAATGTAAAACTCGCCGCGATATCTTTGCATGCAGTTTATGTTTGGCGCGAAACTTGAACAACCTCCTGAGTCAAAATCGGTAAACAAATGTATTAAAGGTTTGAAATTGCATTGATTGATGTTGTAAAACCAATCATTGGATGGATAAATGCTTACGTCGTTTACTTACGGTGATTTTTAACCATCGCAAGAGGCATCAGTAATCTTGTTTTTGTTGACCGTTGCTTCGCATATCTGACGCAAATCGTTACCAACTTGAACAGCAAAACGATATTAAAATGAACATGGATAAGATTCATTTGCAGTTTAAGATTGTGGAAGGATAGTTGTACCGGGAGATTGACTGATTTATCACTTCGAAATAAATATTGTCTTTTTTTTTTCAACATACGAAATGCAAACGCTTCATGTGCTTCAACAATCGTCAGTAATTCTCCTGTGGCCTGCACGATCCGTTGGTTAAGGAAGTATCGTATTCGCGAACCAGTAGCTTAATGTGAGACAGCTTCTTGTGAAGATAGTTAAACCTGTAAGAGCAAAAAATAAATGTGAAAATAATATCGAATCACTCATCGATTATATAAAAATAAATTGACTTAAATTACCGTTGTTTTTCCTGTTGAAATTTGACGTTTTTAATACTTTTCTCATATTCTTTTAAAATTTTCATTTGAATTTCCTGAAAGTAATCGTATAACGTTTTTAATTGCTGGTTCATTAGGTTTATCCTGCTTGCAAAATACCTTGTATCGTTGCGTGTCTTTTGGCTCATGGGTAAGATCATCCTCGTACTGAGCGAATTTTCTTGAGGCATTCTCTAAAACTTCATGCAGTCGTCGGTATTCCTTGTATTCGTTGTCAAATTCAGTCTTATATCTACGCCGTTGCTCAACTGATGTTATCCTTGTAAATTGATTTCTAGAGGGTTTAAAGAAAAATACAATCAGAATAACGATCTATAATGAAACGATACAATAAACAATGTTCAGTTTAACTAAACCTACACCAAATGAAGGTTGAGTAATATGATTGTAAATGTTATGGCACAATGACTTTGGTGTTAAATTATAAACTAACCAATTGTTCGACTCGTTTCTATGTTAGTAGCATGATTGTTTGAAGCCTTTGAACCAATAACGAAATTTAACTCAATTGATAATGTACCGAAGTAAATGAATGCTAGAAATTATACATATCTTTGGGACGATAAAGGGCACAAAAAATAAACAAACACAACAGCTAACTTCTGAACGGATACACGGTATCCAAAATGTGTCTAAGATAATGCACGGAATCAAGATACAAAAAAAAGGTAAGAATAGTTAACACGGTAGTGATAAGCCTTACACAAAATCTTCTCCTCCGCCGTTCATCCGCTGCGCACCGTCCAGATAGCCTGTATCGAATGGTTCCCGTTCAGCTTCCGTTTCACACACCGAGGATTCTATCCGTTTGGCAACATCGTTCGATACGAGTGAGTAGGTCAAACTAACACCTTCTTCAGATTCCTGGGCATTAGGCGTTAGATTAGGTCTGAAGTCAAGTTGAACGTTTTTAAAAAGGAAAAAAAACAGAAAAAGAAACAAAGCATACAACATGTGTCAATCTAAAACGCTTGGAAACGCACTTCGAATTCTTTTGTGTATAATATTGATCATAACCGTTTCATCATAACAATGAACTAAAAAAAACATATTTAGCCATCGCGTAGCTTATGCTTTCGAAATATTGTCGACCATTTCATGAATAAGGGGTATATAAACTAATAAAAAAACCAAGCCTGTTTGAATAAAAAAATAACCTATAATATCGATAATTAGTGCAGCCGGTACCATCGGAAGCAGCAAATTTTAATGCAGATGTGATTATTGAGAAATATCTTATACAAACTATGCATTATGTAGTGGGTAAGTTCCGCACACCTTCGTCCAACCGACACCCAAAATACCAATGAAAACTCAAGGGAACCACCAAAATCGAAAACCATAAGAGAGAAAAAAATACATCCAGCACATAAGAAAATGTTAAAATAAAATCTGAAGCCACATCGTTCAGCCATTGCCGGTAGTAGAGCACGAAAAGGACGATCATCCTGTGCTGTGCTCCACTCGTGCTTCAACAAATAATTACCCGTAATAATGTGACGAACGTATGGAATGATGGTGATGCTGTTGGTGGTTGTGATGGAGGTGGTGGTTGTGGTGGTGGTGGTGGTGGTGGT
>JXWZ01000922.1:0-21213 GCA_000956215.1 Anopheles farauti No. 4
CCCCACACACACACACACACACACACACACACACGGGCCCGAGAGCTCACACACTCAGCAGATAAATCCCAACTGCCGAGAACGACGCACCGGTGGCGACCGATACGGGAAACCTCATCCGCAAAGAAACGCCGCAAGATACATCCGCAGCACGGGCGCAACAGCGTGGCCTGCAGCGGTGTGCGGCATAGGCTGGCCGCGTTTTCGCAAATGTTGCTGCCCTAACCTCGGGCGTACGGGCGGGTTTGGCTCACCTGTCACCGGTCGCTTTCGAGCCGAGCCGACGCGCCTACTGCGAGTGTGGGGCAATTTTTCGGGGGTTGGAATGCTGCAACGCCTTGGCCTTCTCAATGTCAGTTTTGTTGTTTAGGTTCACGGTCAGCGCATGCTACGATGCCAGTGGCAGCAGTGGCAACGATGCACCAATAAACACATTGCCAGTGGAACGAACACGTGTCTGTTTTGGAGTTTTGTGTCTTGTTTCTTTTTTTTATTATTTAAAAACGTCACCTCACTTCGCTTCGCGAAAGCACACCGAGAGAATGGAATTTTATTTTCGTTTTTTTTTCTGTGGTTATTTCATTTCACATATATCACACACCGCTATCACCAAAAAAAAAACAAAACAAACAAAACAAATCCATCGTTTCCTTCCGGCCGACGAAGGGAAAGCAGAAAAAGGAGACACCAAAAAAGCAATATATTCTTCTCGTCGCGCACGGATTCACAACCCAAACCAGCTGTCCACGCACTAATTAAACATAATACTGATTGATGGCCACCAGGAGGATCATTTTATCTATTTTCGGGTGGTCGGTAGCAGCGGGTCACAGATTTTAACGGATTTTTCAGTTTGTTTGTGTGTGTGTGATTTTTTTTATATATTTTTTTCTGCCGCCTGTTATGTTGTCTTCTTTCGCTAAACGAAACGATTAACACGACTGACAATGTTTAATGAAGCGCTTTTTCGTTTTCCCGAAACCGTTTTCGCGGGGTGGGGTTTTTTTTCTTCTTCTTTCTTTTGGGAGTTTATTGCACGCTCGAATTAATATCCACTGGCCCTTCTGGGATGAACTGTGCTGCCGACACCGACGCCGGCCAACGTTTGCTGCGCGCCAAACGATGCTACCGTGCCGGAGCACCAGATTGAACTGAGTGAGCCGTCCGCCGTAGCCGCCGCCGACGCCACCGCCACAGCGACGAACCGAAACCGATCCCAACCGAGCGACCGGTATGTGTTGGTTGTCTGCTTTGGCCACAGCGGAAAGGCACGCTTTCACGGACACTGGCGAGGCTTTCCCGTGTTTGGGTGCAGCCGATGCTTATGCAAACGGGCAAACGTGATTTTCTCCTGCCGTGATTTTGTTTTCCTTACGCAGCGTAAAGCCGACGAGAGCCAAACTCGTCAAACCACGCGTTTCTTCGTTCGTTCTCTCGCGGATGCTGAGTGCATGAGATGCACGCCGTGCTTCGATGATGATGATGACGATGACCACCGTGAGAGTGGCCACGTTTTGTTCGCCATGGGGGAACAAAATGAAACGATGCTCATCTCTCGATTGGAAACGCTCTCCCATCGCCACACATACACCCAAGGGAGAGGACATTTAAAGACACGCGTTTTTTGGCGCGATTACGGCAGGTCAAGTAAGCACGGCGGCACCCAAACCGTCCCAAGGGCCCCAAATCGTCTTTCCTTCCCACGGCGGTTGGAGAGCGGCGGGAAATGCCATCTAAAAATGACTCAACGGGCGCCCTTCGGTGGGGTGTGGGCATGCATCAAGGGTTTGCTTGATAGTTTTCGCGCTCGCGCTCGCTCGTTCGTGTGTGTGTACTTTAACTTTCGCCGTTTTAAAATTCCCGCGCGAACGACAATGGGAAAAGCGAAGCGATTTTAAAAAGGGCCATTTGGTCGCACCTAAATGATTTATGATCGGCCCGTCAGTCAGAGAAGGATTTTTTCGGACTATGTGTGTGTGTTTGTGTGCGCTTTTTTACGGCCCGGAAGTTTTACGATCACTCGCGGCGAAGTGGACTTCAGTGGATTTAGCCGCTGGTCTTCGACCGGGCCCTCGACTCGACGGGTGTGTATGTTTTCGATAGGTTGCTTTGATAGTTCAGCGAGAGAAAGAGAATGCCGAACTGTCGGATTTAAAATAATGACCGATCGTTTTGAAAATAAAGGCGAAATGCACATGCACACTGGTGTTGGCGTAAGAAAAGTAACGCGTCTGCTATTATTGTTTCCCAAAAGAAATATGTGTGTGTGTGTGTGTGTGTGGGAAAACTTTGATGTTTTGTGTTTAAAAATGTTCGTTAAATGTGAAAGGGAAATCATCGAAGAGTAAAACGTTTCCATTAGAATAATAAAATTTAAATATGACGATAAACAAAATTAAATTTTATACTATCATTCTTATTTTCATTATTAATCTTATTAAATTTTATCACAAGAACAATCTTATGATCTATTCTTGAAATTTTTAGTTCCAAAGATCATTCGAAGGTTATTTTATGTATAAAATATTAAAATATTTTTTTTCAACACTTGAACAACTTTTTTACAAACACCGTAAACATTTTCCTACCTACTAGAGCTGGCTAGCGAGTCCGTTTCAAGACTTCACTCCAACGCCCATTCGCCTTTAATCTTCCAACCATGCACCATTTGCCCGGGCAAGTTTATTGTTTGAGAGAACGGGGAGAACGAAAAAAAAAACACATTTATATATGAAGTTACTCCTCCGTGCGGTTTCGTACTTTCGCTCCGCAGTACAGATGGCGAAAATTCCTTCAACTTTGCGCCTTGTCGAACATAACAAATAGAAAAGGGGAGGAAAAAAAGAAAGTGGAAAAGCGTAAATATGCAACCCACTGGCCGGTGAGTTTCGCAGAGCAGAGCGCCAGTTTAGTTGCAGGTTTAGTTGTCTGATTTATACATCCCTACCCGGCCATGAAGCCGCACCGAGGGCAGGGGGCAGTTAAAACGACGGCAGCTCCAGAAACGGCGGCACAATGATCCGCGAGCGCGGTTCACGGACGTGCGGGTTGAGGCGAAACAAAGCGTTGTGAAGACATTTCTCGCTACCATTTCTCGCTGCTGCTGCGGGTGGCGGGTTGGAGAAGGAGGGAGGGTGGTCAGCTGGTGGTTTTTGTGCGTGTACGAGAGCAGTTCGGCCCGTTGGCCAGGCTGCCCCGAGAGAATGGCCCCGAGACACTACCGGAGTAATAACTTCTCGCATGGACACTTCCGAGCGCGCGAATGAGGCAATAAAGCTGTTTTCACACACGAAATGTGTCAAGCGACATGCACCGGGACACCGACCGTTTCGGAGGGGGGAGGGGGGAAGGCTGAAGGTCTACCGACGATCGAAAGAGGCTGGAAGCAAACGCCATCCTTGGAAGGTATAAATCAAACGACTCACCTCATTCAACTGCGAACAGCGAAAAACATACCGTATTGATCATGTAACACGATCGCTCGAATGTTTACACACGGGCACACATTCCACGGCGCTGGCGCTTGGCTGGCGTGCGGAAAACGCCGCACTGGTGGGAAAATAATTACACTATCCATCGTGCCGTGGCCGGTGCTAATTAAAATAACGTTGTGACATAAAGCTTCTTCCGGGCGATTAATACGGTCAGGATGCTGCGGTCAGGTGCGGTGAGGCTTATTCTTCCCAAAATATCCCATCCCGCACACGGGAATCCAGCGCATCCTCTGGGTGAAGGTGTTGAAAAGGTGTACCCATTTACACCCCCATCGGACGCCGGTTCTCGGAAAAAGCGCCCTACTCATAAAAAAAAACCAGACAACATCGTTCGGGAATGCCTGCAGCAGATGGTAGGATTTTTTTTTTCACTATTCGCTACAATGCCTGTTCCCCCGTGTGTGTACGCGTGTGTTTATATCCAGATGCTCCCCCCCGAAAAAGGTCATTTATCTTTTCGCTTACACACGAAAAGGTAGGAGAGATCCGGCGGAGAGTTTGTGGGGTCATAGTTTGTGTGTGAACCGGGGCTAACAAGCATCTTATTAAGACGGATCGAACTTCAAAGTATGAAGGCTTATGTAAACAGGTGGAGTTTTTTTTTCCTGTGCTGTTGATTCTCATAAATTTTCTGTAAACAGTTTAATGCTTGTGTGAGTAGAAAAAAAGCACAGGGTAAGCCAAAACAAAAATGGAAGAGGTTTTTCGCAATTTTATTGTAGGGAATTTAAGAAAAAAAATCGTATCGAAAAAACTTTTCGTTTCAATCTGCTCTACATGTCAGCAGAATGGTAACGGACTGCCATTCGGTTCTTTTTTTCAAACCATCCACGTAGGCGTGATAGACCTTTACTTAAATTATCTAGATGGCGCCACATCCTTCAGCAGTGCCCGATAAGTAAGGTACGAAATGAATCCAATGAGTATTATTGTATTATTTAGTATTGAAAAGAATTACGAATTAATTGCTGTTCAAAAAATAGTCTCATAAACATTCTTTAGAAAAGGGATTAATATAAGAGGTAAACTACAAACTAACACTCGCTTGACGTTTGCATTCGATTGCATACATTTTTCCCACCCCAATGGAAGAAAGCATGAGCGCAGGGGACGGAGTGGTACCAGTGAGCTTGACATTTAGATTGAAATTACTTATTTGCTTGCACTTCACCTCGATAGATCATTCACAGCGTTTGCGGCAATTGCACTCTCCTGGGCCCGGACCTCATCATCCCGGGAACACATGTTGCTGCTGCAGCACGGTGGTTAAAATAAACAGTAGCACCCAACCCACCCCCGTACCAGGCCGGGCAGGCCGACGGGGAAGCGTTTTCCCATCCGATGAGTAACGGACTGCAGTCTTTTGGCCGTCGGCCCGGTTCGTTCGTCCGTTTTTCCCATACGACGGTAAACGATACAAAAAGGGCGCATTTTGCAGCGTGTTCCAGTATAGTAGTGCCTATTATTAAAAACGATTTCGCGGAACGGAACACGTGAATAGGGAAAACAAATAAAGCGTTAACTAATAATTCCTTCTATACGTCATGAGTTTTGTTCGTTTTCACATTCTGCCCCTTCACTTCCTTATCGTCGTACGGACTTGTTGACACAAATGCTCTTTTATCGTCCGAGAACAAACAAACAATCCAACTGTATTCGGTAGGAAATCGGATGCCCTCCGGGGTGAAATCGGTTATGCAAATTTAATAGAGTCACTATAGACGATCGGACATAGCAAACGAAAAGAATCTGAAATGAAGACGCTCAATTCAAATAAACCGCCAGAAAGGGATACTAATCAATCATGGTTTCGCGTAGACAGTGTGGAGGAGGACTTCCGCACTCTGTGGATGAAGACTTCTGACTTCTCCTCCCCTTTCTTCCTTCTAGAGGGATGTCGATGATGATTTTCAACAGAAATTATATGGGCGGGGAAATTTTGGAAGTCGTTGGTTATTATTACATTATTACAAATCTGTAAGTAAGTTTAATTTATATTCTCTCAAACTAATTCCCCTTGTTTAAGATAACTGTTTAAGATACGTACGCAGGTGATACACTCTTTGCAAAATTATTTTTGTTCAAAATATTTTCGTCACAAACCTGATGTAATTGCCATTGCTATTATTTAAACTATAGAATATATATATTTATAAATGAAATTATCTAGAAACCTTTTCACAAACCGCTTAAGCAATTTCATGAAATATTTCATCAAATTTTATCTACTTTGTAGCTTGTTTGCTCGGTTGAACTTCGACTATTTTATTTTCTTTTTACATTTGAAATGTTCCGACTGTACATACACTCTGTCAAGAACATAAAATATTTTCAGTTGTGAAAACATCAGCTACAAAAACGGGCACTTTAAAAAAAACGGGGAACACTGTGCATTAAAATCTTTCAGCCCTCACATATAAACGTAATCTCATGCACGATAAATTTATCCGTGTAAGGTTTGGCATTTTGGGGTGGCAAAAGGAAAAGATATTTCAAAACAAACAAATACAAGCTTAATAAACATTATCGAATAAATTAAATGTTTTGAGAGTGTTCCACCAACGGGTAAGCTTTTGTGGAAATTTAGCAAAACAAAACTGCTCTTCTTGAATGGTATATAGAAGCTTTGTTTTTTGTGTGGTGTTATTGGGCAAGAAAGTACACCCCAACGGGAGGGGAGAAATATTGGTTTTGCACAAAATACGCCTACCAAAACCGTCCGCAAAACGTCCCCAGCGGCTTCGGAACCACGCTCGACGTTGGTGCCGTGTTTATGTGTACGACTTTTATTAGTATTCTTGCTTCGGCACGGTGCACCCGACACCCTTGCGTGCGTGCGTGCGTGTTCGCGTATAGGCAAGCAACACTCCCTGAATGTTTGTGGTTTTTCGTCACCGTCATAGCCGCGCGCAAGTGAAAGTGTGTGTTGCTTTTTGGTGTGAGCATAAAGAATCTACCCGTCAACAAGTGCGTGTTTAACAGGTGGCGCGAGCAGCATAGAAATTCTAGTCGTACACACTCCAGCGCACAGGTGAGCTGATGGCCGTGAAATGCTTGAAGAACAATTGTGACATCAGCAGCTCAGAAAAGAACTTGCCGTGTATGATTCATATGTGTTTGGTGTGTACGAAAAAGGTTCAAGAAGCGATGCGATTAAAATCTTAAATTGTGTCACCCCATACGCAACGACAAGAAGAGATGTTCTATGTGTTGAAACCAATTTAATTCTCTATTATTAAATTAAGGGTCCACCCCCACGTAGGGCAGCATATCATCGTCGGAAGGAAGGTCGTACGGAGGAGCTGCTTGTCTTTTGAATTTGAATATGTGCTCTTCGGTGCTAAACATTATCGACTTGTCGCTAAGCGATGGATGATCTCATCAAGGTCGTTTACTACGAATCGAAATACATGCATTTTGTGTGAAGTAGTCATTCATTCACGGAAAGGGGTTTGCTTGAAGTAATCGAAATCGAGGGGTGGTTTTCCGTTTGCCTTTCATTGCTTTCACTTCACATCGTATCGATTGACGGTGGGGTGGTTGGTCTGTTTCTTAGCATATTATTGATTTTCTTCATTGCTTCATACACACTCTGTGCACACAGTGATAATAGTTTTTTTTTCCTCCTTCCACCGCAGCATATTTGGAGGCGTTTTGGGGAGAAATATAAAACCTTACCCGCTTCGTATTATTAGAACGCCCCCCACCGCTGAAGGATGAGCGAATTCACGCAAACCGCCACCGTTACGCAGCAGCAGACGGTCGTCCAGCCGTACATACGGTACGATCCGGAGTACATCCGCACCATTCCCGGCATCGTCAAGATCGTCTGCATCGTGCTCAATCTGATCGGGTTCATCTGCATCGAGTTCTCGTACTTCAGCTACCGGCCCCAGGGGTCATTCTTCAACACGATTGCGATGCTCGGCTTCTGGTTCACCGGCATCATGCTCGTGTTCTATCTGTTTCACGTGTGTGAAAAGTTTCACAAAATCCCGTGGCTAAAAATAGAGCTGTACTTCTGTGCCGCCTGGGTGCTCCTGTACATAATAGCGGCCTCGGTTGCGGCTGCGACCAGCATCGAATCGTTTCAGGCAGCGGCGGTAAGAATCGTTCAGTGCGAACTCGTTCAATCAGTTTGGCAGATCGGCAAACAAGCAATCAGAAGTCATGTTTCAGTTCAAGCACACTACTTTCTAGCTCCAGTTTTCAAGCGATGAAGAAACACAATCAGTAGGCATCGGTAGTACCATGGCATTAAATCAATTTACCCCAAGAACCACTGTAATTACTTGAACCTAAATTTTCAAACTTATAATACAAACGTTGTCCCACTCCAAATAATGATTGTGAGAAATCTGTTTACCGATTTGGCTAAGGTTTTAAGACTTCACAGTCTTCAATTGCAACAATTACTAATTATTTTTCTTATCTTGCAGTTCTTCGGCTACTGTGCCATGATCGCGTACGGTGTGGATGCCTTTCTCAAGTTCAAAAGTGTCCGAGCGGGAGAAATCGCTCAAGGATCGCGATCTGTTCATGTGGAGCAACGGCAGCAAACCGTTTCAACACTAACTGCATAGAGCAACCTCAAAAATGCCTTAACAAATATGTCCCATGTTTATCAAATCCTCGGAACGCTTAACGTACGTGCGTGTTTGTCTAAGTTTTAACGATACCTCTTTGTTCTTTGTACCATGTAACGATGTAAAATTGTTTATGCCCCGAAACTATTGCGCGTCCGTAAATCATACCCGTCAACAAGGCGTGGAAAGGAACTCGTTTTTGTTCCGTTGTTTTGTTTATAAATAGTAGTCGGTAATTGTTTCGTCCAGGATGACGATTTTATTAACTAACACAACGAAAACCACCCAAACCGAGAACGGATAAGCCTTACAAACAAATCAAACTATAGATTTTACCAGTGCTGCGAGCGTGTTGTTTCTATTGCAGCAAGTATTTATCGAAACGAAAAATCGTAAAAAAAAAAACTAACGTATTTTAACATTCGCACACATATTTCGCATACGGAATGTTAAGTGTCCCGCCTCGGGGAAGGATGCTCGTTAAAAAAAGTGAACCTCATTTTGCAACCTTATGAGAAAATTATTTACCGATATTGTCTTTACTGTAGGTGATTCGATGTGCTTTTTTCCTATCGAATAGGATAGCTTTTAGCAATGGTGTATCATATGCGAAAGACATTTGCAGTAGCGAACTGTTTCTTCAGAATACACTTTACACACGTAAAATTTCGTGCAACATGATAAAAATCTGTAATTTGTTGAGCTAATTGAAAGAAAGACCATTACTGAAAAAAAAACTTGCTGTAATTGTAACATCTTGTCATAAATGGAACGATTATCTCAATAAATTCATATGTAAACGAATTTTCGTAAAGTTGAAACCATACTGCAGAATTCAACCCTGTAATATAATACCGTTTAAAATTTTGACAGAAATCAGCTACCCTTGGATTTTTGTTTTGATTTAGCGGATAGTTTGTTGACAAACGTTAGGGAATTACGAGACCTTTTCCGTCGCAATTGGGGGGACAAAACTTGGCTCCGGGACCAACGAAACCGCTCAGTTATGTACATTTGCATCAAGAAATGGTATGAAAAGAGCATTTATTGTGCCGGTTGTGTTGTTGACACTTCCTTTTTTCCCCACAGTACGAGCCGGTATACGGTCCCGGGAACGCTGCTACTCTATCGGAAAATCAGTTCGTCCGAGGTGGCCACCGCCCTGCGGCCCTTCTACTTCGCCGTTCATCCGGATCTGTTCGGGCGCTACCCACAGCAGCGGCAGGTAAACGAAGACTCGCTGAAGCTGCTCAGTGCTCACCTGGAATCGTTACTGAGCCAGAAACGCGTTCTTCCCTCAACACCGCATACGCTTCCGTTCTATATACGAGCGTCAAATGCGCCGCAGGATCGGGGCACGTTCAATCTCGTAAAGGTACCGCTAGAACGCACCGTCGACACAAGGCTCGTGTTGAAGAGAATACTGGAGGCGTGCAATCTACCGACAGAGTATGTGGATAAGATGCCCGCAGCTAAAAATAGCTCCACGACAAAGTCCAGCAGCTATGAGGAAGGCTTTCAGCAGCAGCAACAACATCAATCGTTTTACGTTCGCAAGCGCTCCGAGTATAACTTCGGCAAGGACGAAGACGACCAGGACGATGGTCCGTTCGAGAAGGAGTTTGATTTGTTTCAGTTTCGGATGAAGAAAGTACGTGGAAACGAAACACTCAGGTACGGCGCACAGAGCATCCATTTGTGGCTTACATAATAGAGCGGTTTCACGTTTCACACACAGAAAATGGTTGCGAAAACAGGTTGTGACGGCCGCGGTACGCACGAAAGCCGTCCAGGAGCTACAAGAAGAGGTGGAAAAGTTACGCGAGGACGTTAAGAAGCAGCTCGAATTGCGTGAGATTATTTACGATTGTGGCTGGAACGTGGAACACTTCCGCGGGTGTTTGAAAAGCTTGGAAAAGCTTGCCGAACTCCATCCGGGTGCGCTGGACGGACTGCGAGATCGAACGCTGGTGTTTGCCGCATTCACGGGCGTTAGTCTCGAGGGGCATGTAATGCTTTTCACCGGTGACGTGCAGCGAAATTGGCTGGAGGTGGGCACGTGCGTTGCGTAAAACATGGTCCGTGAAGTTAAACGCTCGTGTTCTTTTCTCCACAGCTTATCAAAACGATTGATAAACATGATAGTTACCTGAGCAAACTGCCCGCCTACGAGTATGCTCTGTCGCAAGTGCTGCGCAACATTCGCATCGGCCGGCGAAAGTTCATGCCTAAGGCACAGGCCATGGCGTACGCATCTCATCTGCGAAAAATCACTACCGCACTGCTGGACTATCTAGGCAAATCAAAGTTCCCCAAAGCGTGGCCAACGGATCTGTCTCAGTTTGAGCTGGTGGTTGAATCCGAAGCCGGTCCACTGATGGTCAGTCCCACTGGGCAATTGATCGTTCCTGCGACCTGCCCCGGATCGCTGTTGGTAGATTTTCTGACCAATCATCTGACGGAGGCACTGGAGAAGCAAAATTCGTACGATCGACAGAAGCACATCGAGCGTGATCTGCACGCCCGGTGTGTGGCCCAGTTTCGGTTGCTTTCGCTAACGAAGGACGATTCCGTTACACCGGATCGGATGATTGAGTGTCTTGAAAAGCTACTGACACACGGGGCTGATGGTGGGCTCGAGCTGGCCGATTTGAATCTAAACATTACGACGTACTACTCAGTGCTGGCCGACGGAACGGTTTGCATACCGTGGGATTGGAAGCAATAGGACGCGTCAATTAAAACGAGTGCCATTTGTTCGAGATTAGTTCGATGCGGAACGCGGGTTTTAGTGTGTACGACGTGAACGACTAGACTAGCAAAAGACAATAAAGTACGAAATATGTTATAGAGTGCGGCGGGGTATTGCAATCTAAAGCAAGAGAACATTGTTTTTTTTTATATCTTCTTACCACGATTCAGTCACCGTGATACGGAAGAAAAATCTTTATTTAAAGGTTTTGTTTTTGGTATAGCAAGGGTGAAATTAATCCAAAACATGTTCCGCACCATAAGGACGATAGTGGTCGTCCGGGTCGGGCTGTTCGTACACCGGCGACAGTGCCTTACCCCGGTGGTTGAACGTGTAGAACGAAGGAATGTTCGACAGTGTTTCCCACGATTTGGCCTGTAGATCAACGGCGGCCCGAATTTCCTTGAAATCACCCACCACCTGCAGTATGTTGTAGATGATGTAGATCAAGCTAGCGATTGCTTGAAAGATGATCTGTGGAAAGACGGCGAAATGTGTTGAAAAATTGTACTGATCTTAACGCACGTTCACGCAGTTCTTACGTCGATCGGCAGCTGGGAGAACTCTTGTTCCGTGATTCGCAGGTAGGCACGGTCTGCAATTGGAAAATCGTATTTTGTACGAGGGAAGAACTGTTTTACCTAGTGCACTTGTACTCACGCTGGGCGGCAGAGTAAGCGGCATGCAGCAAGGACAAAAATCCTAAAACGATTTGTATTTTATTGAAAATTGCCATGATGACCACGAATCACACCGATTTTGATGAAAAATTAGACTGATGTTTACGTTTTTTCATGCAAACTCGATTCGGTCATGCGAGGCGATAAATGTCATTTTCAAGTGTCCACCAGCGTAGCCATTGTTCCATTTTCGGCTACATTCGGTCCATTCTGCCTCTCGTTCTATCAAGCTTGAGATCGCTACCATTTTAATGAATTTATTCGATCTTGCATCTCGTTTTAGCCAGCGGGCCGCACAGTGAAAGCTGAATGCGTTGAACTGTGTTCGAATGGCAGTGTTTCTGACAGTTGCTTCTTTTCTTTTTTTGCTAACGTCATTCGACCAGTTTGGAAGTGTTAGTAAAGCAAGCGAAGCGAAGAAAAAAAGTTCCAAGTAAAAAGTAATTTCCCAGCGAAAATTAACCGAGCGAACGGAAGTGGAATCAAATGAAAAGGTAACTAAAGTACTGTTATAACTCGCGGCTGTTGAAGAAAATGGAGATTCTTTCGATTGCGAGCAATGGTGGCCCGTTTGGGGAGGCTTCGTTTTCGCCGCCGTCCTTTGTAAATGGCAGCCGTCATGTCGGCAGGGGTTACCAGCGCTTCGCGTTGAAGTTTTTTTCTTCTCTGGTTAGACAAAATGCGACGTAACTATCTCTGTGAGTTTCGTTGCCGGTGAAGGTCATTTCTAATCGTTTTGAAGCCTTGAAATCAGGCTGAAACTATCGTAAGGGACAAAACGACTCCGGTGTCTTTTTTGCAGGTAAATTTTCGTTACCCAAGAGAAAGTTCAGAATGGAGGCCAACGAAACATGGCTGGCTGGCGTGTAATGTCCGTACCACTTATCCACCACGTTTTGTCGCGCGACAAAGAGATGCTTGTTTTGCGTACGCTGATCCGATTAAAGGAAAATCGTCGTTCACATTTTCACTTCCCGATCATTTTGGTCGATTCATTATTTTCCCTGCGCTTTCAAGATTACGGGTGCGAAAAGCGAATAAAACGCTTACCACACAAGAATTGGAGTGAGCGAGATAGCTATTGTGCGATAGTGCTCAAAAGAGTGAAAGAGATGGCAACGGTGGCCCTCGCACCAAGAAAAGAAGATAAGCAGCAGCAATTAAAGCAAGGCCTGGAAAAGTAGGAAAAATGTAAGAAGTTGACGAAGGGTTTTGTGTCGTTTTGGTATTGTTTGCTTTTCGCTATTATCGTGTCTACGACGGCTTCATTGAGCATATTTGTGGGCATCCCTTTATGTTCGCTCATAGTCGATCCAAACACACGCACACACAAGAATTCGAAGGCAACAAAGTCCAGCATCCATGATGGCTTGGTGAACTCAGCCAGTGCACACCATAACCTCACTAATGTGACGCGGCACGCATTGATTGTATTTTATAGGAATTTTCACAGAGGCAAAATAGTACGTCTAATAAAAGATAGTTTATTTCTTTAAGTAGAAATGTTCACAAATTGTGAGGTTGTGTTTGCGTCCTATCATAAAGGGTGTACCACGCGTCGTGGAATATTGCAATGGCCGCAGAAAACGCGCACGTCTATAGGTAGAAATGCACATACCCACACACATAAACAATCACACATAGCGTCCGTTTTTTGCCAAATTCGTACTTACGCCGTTCGCGTATGTGCGTATGTCGCGACAAACAGGAATAGAAAAAAATGGTGAAATACTCGAAACTAACCACATTCTACTTTATCTTGCATTCACACGTACATACCAACTTACGAGACAAGAGGTGAACTAACCCTCTTTTGGTGTGGAGATTTTTTTTGTTTGTGTGATTTCCGAAAGACATTTCCTCGCTTCGTGCATTACAAAAGTGAAAGCTTTTCTTTCTTTTCGCGAAGAAAGGGGGTGTCATAATGGTGCCTGAAGATGTGGTGTTGTCTGCCACATCGATGTTTTTGTGTGTTTTGCCTCACAAAGACGGGAGCCAAACAGCTACAACTAGCTTTAGTATTATGGTGAGGATTTGCTGTGGTATAATGTGATTTAAAACGGCGGGAGTAGCGCGCGTGTTGATGTTAACAACGCCTGTACGAAAAAAAAGTCACAGTCAGCCTTCGTTATTAAAGAACTAAAATAACTCTAAATGTTCATGTTCTTTCACCAAAGTAGATGAAAAAGTCTGAAATGAGGTCCTTTATGAGTTCATCGAAATCAAAGTGATCGAAGAAAAGCGTTCCGTTCTTGAAATAGCCTACTGATAGACATCACATAGCGACCATTACCTGATTCGTCGGCCATGTTTCGCCGCGTCAAAATGTCGGAGCGCGGAATAAGAACTTTCTTAACCTTACACTTATTTTCTATCCCTATTTCTCTTATTCTTTTCAGTGATTTATCGTAAAACGGAAAAAATACGAAAGCGGTGAAAATTCTACCCAAGAAAAATCACGTTCCAGAAGGATACAGTGAAAGCAGCAGCAGTGCGCACACGAAGGAAAATAGCAAGCATCACTCGACCCGCTTCTAAAGCGCGACCGTGTGCATCGGTCTAAGTGTGTGCGTGCGTGTGTGCATAGGCGCGTGAAAATATCAAAATTGAACAAAGGATCATCGAGCAAAAATTCAATTTCGGTGAAAAAAAAAACAGTACTGCGCCCCCTATACACCCCAAGGATTACCCTTCTGGGCGATTGTGCATCAGTTTCTTACAGCCTTTCGGTTAATCTTTCCTGCTAACGGGGAACGCTATTCTTCGTGATAAGAAGAAGAAGAAGTAGGGTTAGAAAAACCAACACAAATCATACACACATCTTTTATTGTGCAGTTTTTGTACACATCTTAAACAATCATCGACAGTAGAGAGAAGGAAAAGCCACTAACACACGTTGGCAAACGTGAGTAAGAAGGCGGCACGCTCCAGCGTGTGGAAAACAATTGACTTTTGATACACGTGTGAGCACGTGAACACGCGGGAGTTCAGGAATACCCTCCTTCCCCCCGTTAATACACAATATAATCGTGGAGTGAAGTGAGGAGTACACATGGTGAGAGTAAAAGACTTAATTAATTACGTTACGAAAAGAAGGCCAAGCAGCAAAAAGGGCATTTAGAGAAGATTTGGTTTCAAGCGACTGTGGTGACAAGTGTTAAAAAAACGAAGCACTAGCACTAGCATTCAAATACGTACCACCACATATAGCAGCACATACATTTAACCGTGAAAACTAAACGCAGACGTAACGTTTGTGCGCGTTGTGATCGACAGAGAAGTTAAATGCAGCACTGTCGGAGTTGATGTACAAACGGAAACAGCGGAATCGAAAAAGTGGCCGACGGAAACTGGCAGGGTGAGGAGAACGTGTGCAACGTGAGCAACCAAACAAACAGAAAAAAACGCGCTTGTGAATCGTGTGATCCATCAGCATCTTCGGAGCAACAATTTGTGAATATTAGCTTAGTAGAGATTTATATGCGTAAGGTGTGCCACCGGTGTTGTAAGATTACGGCGCGTCGTGTGGTGAGCTGATTCAGGTGTGAAAAGGTTAATTTTAAGTGTGCAAACCCTCCGTGTGCGAGAAATCCACGTTATCTAAGTGCGTTTATTTGAGTTGATCGAGCGTTTTTAACCTGAATTGCTGACAGTGATAGCGGAAGAGCAAGAGGGAAAGGCATAATCTATTGGTATTGATCAAAACAATAGTGAAGGCACAAATAGAACCAGTCAAAAAAGTAGACGTGTGTCAGCGCCATGATGACGGAAACGTTGAATTCGAATAATCATCTCAGCCAAAAAGGGTAGGCATTGCTATTTTTCGTCTTAGTTTTTTTTGTCTTTGTTCATCATGTCTATGGTAACTACATATTCATTTTCTTCACTTGCAGCGAGAACAACAAAGTTGTTGATATGGGATGGAAGGCCAAACTAAAAATACCGCCCAAAGATACTAGAATTAAGACTAGTGTGAGTAGCGCTCTTGTTGTGTGTGTGTGTGTGTGTGCGCGCACCTGCATGATGTTGATTTTACGTTATCGAAATTTCTTTTTCCTCTTGGTTCCGTGTGTGCGCAGGATGTTACGGATACGCGAGGAAACGAGTTCGAAGAGTTTTGTCTGAAGCGGCCGCTGTTGATGGGCATCTTCGAGAAGGGTTGGGAGAAACCGTCCCCAATCCAGGAGGCGGCCATTCCGATCGCGCTGGTCGGTAAGGATATATTGGCGCGTGCGAAGAACGGCACCGGCAAGACGGGGGCGTACAGCATCCCGGTGCTGGAGCAGGTCGACCCGACCAAGGACTACATCCAGGCGCTGATCATTGTGCCGACGCGTGAGCTGGCTTTGCAGACATCACAGATCTGCATCGAGCTGGCGAAGCACATGCACATCCGCGTCATGGTTACGACCGGCGGTACCAACCTGAAGGACGATATTATGCGGATCTACCAAAAGGGTATGAAACTGGTTGTTTATATTTTTTCATTCGATTTCGAGTATGTTAAAAATATGTTCCTTTTTCCTCATCTAATTCACAGTCCAAGTGATCATCGCCACGCCCGGCCGTATTCTCGATCTCATGGACAAAGAGGTGGCGAACATGTCCCAGTGCCGGATGCTAGTATTAGACGAGGCGGACAAGCTGCTGTCGCAGGACTTCAAGGGCATGCTGGATCATGTCATTATGAGATTGCCAAAGGAGCGCCAGATATTGCTGTTCTCCGCGACATTCCCACTGAGCGTGAAGAACTTCATGGAGAAGCATCTGCGCGATCCGTACGAGATCAACCTGATGGAGGAGCTGACGCTGAAGGGTGTGACGCAGTACTACGCCTTCGTGCAGGAGCGACAGAAGGTACACTGCCTGAACACGCTCTTCTCGAAGCTTCAGATCAATCAGTCGATCATCTTCTGCAACTCGACGCAGCGTGTCGAGCTGCTGGCGAAAAAGATTACCGAGCTCGGGTACTGCTGCTACTACATACATGCTCGCATGCAGCAGGCTCACCGTAACCGGGTGTTCCACGACTTCCGCTCCGGCCTGTGCCGGAATCTGGTCTGTTCCGATCTCTTCACGCGTGGTATCGATGTACAGGCTGTGAATGTTGTAATTAACTTCGATTTCCCGAAGATGGCGGAGACCTACCTGCACAGAATCGGTAGATCCGGACGTTTCGGACACTTGGGTGAGTACTTTTAGCTTCATTTATTTCATATTCTATTTCCATATTATGTTGAATGTGTTTGATTTTTATCATAACCTATTTTTCATATGAAAAAGTGGGTTTCCTGTCATATACACCTGCGAATTGTACTAATGAAAGTTGTAACGCGTGCTATTTTGTACTATCTAGGTATCGCCATCAATCTAATCACCTACGAGGATCGTTTCGATCTGCACCGAATCGAGAAGGAGCTTGGCACGGAAATCAAGCCTATTCCTAAGGTGATCGATCCGGCACTGTACGTACCGCGACCGGATGATCCCAACAGCGCGCAGGAGGAGCAAAATGTTAGTAAATAAGAATGTTGGAGCGTAGTAGGAGCAATCGACGTCGTCGGTGGGTAAGAAAAGAGAAGTTTGAAATTGGAGAGAAGAGCAGAGTGAGTTGAGTGTGTGATACTAGCGGTGGTGTGAATATAGGAGACGATAAGAGCTACAAAACAGTCGAATGAGGAAAGGAAGCATACTGAAGATGGTGAAGAAGCAGGAATGTAGTGGGCAATTATCAACGTATCGATAGCACTGGGGAGTGAGGAGTAAGGAACGCTTTAACCATCGCGGAGGAGATAGACCGTGGAAATTGGCACGGTTAACCCAAAACACACAAATACATCCGTGAGCATTAGCTATCCATAGCCATCACAAAACCGGGGAAACTATGCCATATGAGCGCGAAGAAGTTTGTGTTGACGACAAATACTGAACCGAATGTAGCAGTTTACCGTGAGCGAAACATAATTTGGATGCTCTTTCCTTTTCGCTGCCTACTGAACTCACGAGAAGACGAGAAAAGGGCAAGTAGACATGAGGGAAAAAGGTATCCGTACATGCTGTAGTTGTGTACTAGTGGTGACCTTCTAGCGTTCTGTCCCGTTACAAGTACAAAAATCTCTCTTGTGTCAGTAGTTTTTCAGCGCAGAAAAAACAATGGAAGAAACAGTTTGCATTTGTTTGCGTTCAACGGCAACCGGCATCTTTTCGAAGGCTACTAGTTTCCTGAAGCCAATCCCTCGAGTCTCAAGATCCACTTTATTTCCGTTGTGAGAAAAACACGGACCACGTGTGTGTGTTTGTGTGGTGTGCGTTTGCTTCAAACTTGTTGTTTCTTTTACACGAATCGACTCTTTCCAATCCGGCTTTTCTTGGTCGTGTCGGAATGAAATGGGAATTTGAGCTCGAAAGTATGTAAATTCTCTCACTACCATGTAATGTTGACATGACAGGAGTAAGCAAGCGTGGATTGCAAATTTGCATCCTCAGTGTGGTCCGACTTTTCTCCGTGTAAATATACATCTTCTCCTTTCACTTCTTATGCGCGATGAAGTTGTGCCCCCGAAAATCATTTATACATTATCAATCATGCATTATCAGCAGCAGCAGCAGAAAGCGCAGGTTCAGAAAGGAGAGAACGAAGAATGAAACGAGATAAGAACCGCCGTAGTGTTGATGTATAAAATGAGCAGCAGATTTGAGTGTGTGTGTGTGCATGTTTCGGAAACGGAAAACAAATGAATGTCGTGTTGGTGTTGGAGTTTTAGAAAGCGATATAAATGGCAAACAAGAATGCTGTATACACTATGAGCACTATGTCGACTATGATTGTGCATTATTGGAACAAGAAGAAATAATTGCAAAACAAAAACACAGAATACAATACTATAAAATGAGGCAATCGAGTTTGCCGCTTGAGAACATTCGAATCAAACGAGTCAGGAAAAAATAACAAATTAGAAAACGGAGATAAATTCAGAACGATGAGGAGGAGGATTCTCGAGGAACATTCAACTGTTTTGACACATTTTTGTGTTCTGTACATTTACTTTTTGTTGACATTGATTTTTGAGCGGGTGCGCGGCTGTTTTGCATGTTTGTGGATTTTCCTTCCAGCAGCTAGCTGCGTGTATGTGTGTGTATGTGTGGTTGCGTGCGTTCGGGGGGTAATATTTGATCCTGCTGCACTGTTTCGCCAACTTTCCGTGCTCTACTACGTAGCGGTGGGAAGAGAAGCAACCTTTGGATCGTGTAATGCGCCTCTCGTCCGCCGGTATGTTAGATGTTTATGCAAGCTGTTTGTAATGATCGATGCAGCAACTACTGGGAGAGAGTATATGAACATCGGTTGCACAATGAGAACACCACCCGGAGACAGATGAAATATTCTCAGTTTGGTTCGCTTGCGATTTAGTTAAAAAAGTTGCGTTTTTTAAGCCTTTGAAGCGTGTGAGTGATGTGTCGCCAAAGAAGGTCGCATTCTTCTCTAAACGTGGAAAACGGGTGACGTATAGAATTGCGTCAACAAACTCAGCAGAACTTGAACAGCAGAGCAGGAGAAATATTGTACATATTAAATAGAATAATATAGTGATTAAAATTTGTGAGAAGGAGCGAGCGGTTGCGGCGGTTGTTGTGAAGGAAAAATCTGCATGTACATGTAGCGAAAAATCGTACAGAAAAACACTACTACTATTACAACAACTGCTACAGAGAGAAGGAAAATGGAATTAAACAGGATGTAAGGTGACAGACGGACGAAATGACCAAGCGGAAGAAGATGATTGCGGAAGAGAAGAACTGATAAAAATATGGTAATCGAATGCAGAACAAAGACACAATAATACAATACGAAACACACGCATCCATCTGTGTGTATGTTAGTGGGAGAAAACTATAATTTTTATTTGTTTGGAAGAGCCAATGCTTCCATCAACGCTTCTGCGTAGCTGAAGATGGTGAGACGAAGGGGATACCCGATATCTCCCACCAGTCGCAACCGGATGCAGAAAAGATAAATTGCATAGGAGGAGCAAGCTTATAAATGGGTGGCTGTTTTGGTCAAGGATAATCGTGTGCTTCCTCTCAATATTGCAACAACACCCGGATGGGGGAACAAAAACGAAAAAGTACACCACGCGAGCACAATGGTTGTGGTGAAGATTCGTGCTATAAGGGAGAGTTATACAGTAATTTTAGATAATGCGGTCCGTTCGGAGCTGATAAGAATTCAAGAGAAGTAAAAGAGACTGACGATTTGGTTGAAGTGCATGATGTGTGAGCCCCGGGGTTGAAGTACTTTCCTTTACTTCACGCAAACAGTCGGCTGTTCCTATGCAGTTTTTCGAACTCTGTTTGTCCGTGTGCTTGGTTGCGGGGATAGCGTTCGTCGTAGCTGGGTTTATAAAACCCCCAATCAACTTGGATGGATTATTTTGGTTTCAAAAGGGTTTGATAGTGTGCTTCACTGAGCGCTTGGGAAGGGGAACTCATTGATCGTTCTGTAAATATTGAAGTTCCCAAGGGGTTGGGGTGAAAGTTATGTGAGATTTCTTTTTCTTTTGGTGATGATTCTTCAGCGGTTTATGTGCTGCTGCTTCTTCGTCAGCCATTTGTTTTTCACCTTTGCTCTTCCTCTCATCAGCAATCGCGTTCTTGGGAGCTTGCTTTGTGGAAGTTTAGTCGAATTTCTTGCGTCACAATCTGACGGAACTTTTCGTAACCAAGCAGCAGCAAAGGGCGAAGGATATAATTTAGCGCGATAACTTGGTGGAGAACTCTAGCTTTAGAATAATGGTGATCGAGGAATGGATGTGAATTCACGGGCCGCACATCCTCTGGCTGCGCACGTGTGTGTATGCGTTTAAATGAAAGATTTGGTAAGGGTGAGCAATGTGAGAATGTATGTTTCGGATGCATGTGACGCGTGAATAGTACGATTGAAGAAGCTTGTGTGTGAACGAATGAATGATGCGTGTGCGTTTACTCTTTGGAGTTAGAAAAATTGAACAAAAGGCCGAGAGCCAGGAAGCGGAAACAATGGAGAGCCTTTTTACGAGCTGAAGAGGAAGGAACGTTTCCTGAAAAATGAACATTCTAGGGAAAGGAAGCGAGAGAAATGGGACGTTTTTTTTCGATTTGGTCGGGAGGATAAATTTGCTTTCATGTATGTTTTCGTTCCAACTATTGTGCACATTTCATTCTTGTTGCTCGTTGTTACCACTCTCAAATGAGCATTATGAATTGTGTGAGCATCTTTGGAAATGGAAACTAAAAATGGAATCTTCGGTTGGGTAAATTTTTTCCTCCACCAATACATGATCGTGGGACGATGTCTTTCGTGAGCTAGTGGTTCTGTTCTGTATGATTCTGCAGTAATATGGCGTACTGATGGGCACATATGAGCACACACACGACGCGCGATCAACGACCACACGGGGGAAATTGAATGTTAACTGATGAAAAAGAAGCAAAAAAAAGAAGAAAACAAACAGCAACCAATTACTTCAACGTACCTGCATTTTACACGAAGACAATTAAGAAGTGAATGGACGGACGATATGGATAAACGAATCCGTGTGTTTAATAGTCGCGTTTGTTTGTTCGAAAGGGCACAGTTTTTGCGTGTGTGTTTGTGGGCTCATTAATCAAAGCGCATTGCAGAGAAATTGGAAAGAGACGAATTTGATTGTAGAAGTATTTAA